>JAULAV010002187.1:0-25002 GCA_030789695.1 Scilla litardierei | reverse complement strand
GTTCACCTCAATACAAGTCTAGTAATATTGAGATTCACTATTTACAATGATGTATGACGATCCGTAGTGGGAATTCCCTAGCCCTAGACACTTTTATTATATTGTATTTGAATCGATATTTGATCGACTTCTTTATCACTGACACCGACATCCACCACCATTTCCATTACATCATTCCAAAACAATCTCCACCAATAATACATTCGTAGTCAAACCAACCTAGGATAGATTGGAACCAACACCACCTCCTTGTGTTCGATACCCGCTCGCCACTTGACCGTGCGCTTGCGGTAAAACTACAATCGTGCTCCGGGTGTATATCCGGGGCCGATCAAGTTTTTGGCGCCGTTGCCGGGGATGAGTGGATGGATGGAGATGATTCAGATGGAGAAGACATTGATATTATTTACCTCGCAGAGCCGAAGCATGCTTTTGAGGAGGCCTTACACATGGAGCCAGAGCTTATCACCGAGGAGGTCATGCATCGGGACGAGGACACAGCCATTCATGAGGATCCCGAGCACTACCCTCCTCCATTAGAGCTTCCGCAGCCACCTCATCCTTCCACTGACACAGAGGACTATCTCACAGAGCTTACTGCTCCCACTCAGGGAGATATTTTTACCCACTCCATTTCTGAATCATGCATTCCATTCGATATTTATTTTGATTCAGATATTTTTGACACGTCATACCTTTTGCAGCACATATACGATTATGGACCGGAGGTATGCTTGGACGTGTCACAGTTTGACGAGCCTATCGAGGAAGTCCACACATATGATCTAGATTTACCTGAGCAGCTGGTGGGCTCCGAAAAGGTGCTTCTCTCAAGCGCAAGAGTCCGTACAAGTAGTATAATCCGGAAGTCCAGATGTCGAATCCTCAGGAGAAATCTGTTGCAACCACAAGCTTAAATCAAATAGAAAGTCTACGTAGAGAAACTAAACACTTTGGGTGGTGATGGTGTGGATGAGTTCGATGGTGAATTGTGAATACGTGAACGATACGAACAATGAAAATTCGTGAAAATATCAATGCGAAATATGCACATGGTATGGTTTCGTTAGGATCAGTGATTCGTATACGTTGGTTGATCAAATATAACTCAATAAATCCTCCTTTTGGGAGCGATTCATCGGAAGATACCCTTTTGGGGATTCAAGCACAATATGAATTAAATAGTCGCTAAAATTATAATCCTATGAATACGGTATGTAACTCTTTTTTGGAGAGATCAAAGATCACCCTTTTGGGGTGATCATCAACCTAATCACTTCTTTTGGAAGATGAAAAAGCGGATTTAATAGTAAAAGTTACAACTTTAGCGACATAAACGCTTACGAACGATGATATTCAACCAAACACATACGATTCACATCCCCTAACTACTCCATACCATGCACAAATAAGAATTAGCTACTCATAATATAAGAATAAACAAGTTTCATAGCCAAATACTTCAAGTTCATACCAAAATACAATAGAAAACACCCAAATACGAGGTAAAAGTTGAATAAACTATCACCAAAACTCCAAGCTAAGACTCCAAACTCTCTGGAAAACTGAAGAATAGCCACTGGAAATTTATAGAATTTTTCAGAGAGAAAATTCGGCTCCTAGGTGCTCCAATACGCCAATAATACGCCCAAAAACCCTAGAATACGCTTAAATAATAGCATTGCGGGTTTACTATGCTTAACGGGTCAAAACCTGCTCCAAATCATGCCCGAACGCATCTGAGCCGTAGATCTCGATCGGAGCAAACCACGGCCGCACGATCAAGCGGGATTCATCGTGGAGTCGACACGTGGCATGCGGATCGGGTCGAAACCCGCTTGCGCGCCTGCTTCGCTTCGCTTCCTTCGATCCAAGCTCGGGTCTTCGTACGCCGTTGGATCGAGCGTGTGGACGGATGATGTCGTGCCACGTAGCCGTTGTAATCGCGCTCGCCTGCGTCGCTTGAGTTCGCAAGCGGGCCGTTGGATCGTGATCCAACGGCCAAGATGATGCCACGCCGCCGCTTAAATGGGTTCTGCTTCTGGCCGTCGGATGAAGATCGAGCGGTCTCGGTGTCTCCACGTGGCCCGCGTTTTGAAATCGATTCAGCTTCGATTGCGCCGTTGGATGATTGATCAACGGTGGATGATTGGACGCGTCGCCCCGCTGTTATTAGCCGCTGCATGAAGAGCGGGCAGTCATGATGTAGCCACGTGGACATCAAGATGCGTGCGTCGACCGTATTTAAACTTATTTCCTCAGTATTTCCCCATTTAAATGGTATTCTGCATTCAAAAATATACAGTAATTGGCACAGATCTCAGAAAAATACAAATAAATAGTCGTTGGAATCGTGAGATCGAGACCAAGCTATGTAAAATATAAAAAGTGCAGAAATACTCCATTAATTACTGTTTTGTGCTCAAATAGAGTGTTTTCTCTAATAAATAATTGTGTACAAAATACGTATGAATTAGAGAACAATGTAGCATCACATGAGCACAAAATAGGGCTAAATGGGGGGTTAAATATGTAATATTGAACCCGAATCACACCCCCAACTAGCGATTTGCTAGTCTTTAGCAAAATGAGCGACATCAAATATGCACCTAGATCACCTTATCAGATCTCAAATTACTCATCACCATACTACAACGACAAAAGAAGTTAACCATACACTAATGCCAATATTTCAATCTCAAAAATAATGGTACTTGTGGGTTTAAAAATGAAGATCAAGTATCTCAAATGGTTATAAAATAGACTTAACTTCACTATTCATTACTTCATAGCTCATAGTATACAAAATCAATGGTTCACACCGTTCAATCAAATGTTCTAACTTGGAGCGTAGATGTTTCATGCAAAGCAAGCATCAAAAATAAAATGGTATCAAACCACACACACGTCAATCTTCATTCATAAGAGATCACACCACATCTTGTCTTTTCTTTAAGCTTTGGAAGTTCTCTTGCCTTGCTAATTATGCACACTTATTCTCTATTTTCTTTCGCTTATTTAATAGTTCCGCGTAACGCGCATCAAGCAACATTCGCAGAAAAATATATAACTTGGATCGCTCCATCAAATGATTGAGGTTCCGGTCAATGGCTCCCAAATCAGACGATAATAGGGCAATAGGCCAAGAAGGACCCCTCGGACTGTACTACTCGAGCCAACCAAGTTATTTCTTTGGTAGTACATTTATTCATTTCTTTTTTTCTTCATTCATCTCATTTTTGCCTCTTTTGTGTGTGCATAAATAACTTAGCAAGATAGCTTCCTTTTCTTTAATCTTTGACAAGAATGGGTTATCCTAATCATTTCAAAAGACGGGGTACCTTTTTCTACCCAAAATCATACCAAGCATGCAAATAGCAATGAATACGAAGTAACAAACAATGCTCCAGTTATTTTATGAATTATTGATGCATGAACTTTGGTGTGTTCCAATGAAAGCATACTACTTGCTAATCCATAATTTCTAGATTCATTAAGTCGTCAATTAATTTTGCCATTGAGATGTATCAAAAGAAATTCCCCACAAGTACTCGTATTCATGTAAAATGAGACTGAAATATTTAACAATAGTGGTGGAGGAAAATAAATCACGAGTGTTCGGTGGTGAAAATAACGAGAAATTTCATCACATGAGGTTCATTTCTAGGTAAAAATAGGTATTGGTGATAGATCTTAACTCAAATTTTTTTTTTCAATGCAAAAAGGGAACTAAAAAAATCCTAAAAGAAAAATAAAAATAAAAAAATTAAAATCCTAAAAGTTATACCCTCCCCACAACTTAAAATAGACATTGTCCTCAATGTTAGGAAGAGTGAATCATGGAAAGGACACAGCTGATTAGTCCCCACCCGAAGGTGGGTCTGTGAGATCCATGGTGCTCGCTTCCTTGGTCCAAGGCTCATGAAAATGCTTCAATCTTTGGCCATTCACCTTGAACTCACTTCCATCTTTTTCATTCAACAATAGCACTGCGCCATGTGGGAAAACTTCTTTGACTGTGAAGGGTCCATACCACCTAGAGCGAAGCTTCCCGGGAAAGATGTGTAGCCTGGAATTGTATAGCATTACTTTTTGGCTTGGTGTGAACTCCCTCTGTAAGATCATCATGTCGTGGACGGATTTCATCCTCTCTTTTGATATTTTGGCATTATCGTATGCATTTCTCCTCAACTCCTCCAGCTCCAACAATTGTAACCTGCGAGAAGAAAAAGATGAATCAGTATCAAAATTCAATTTCTTTATAGCCCAATAAGATCTATGTTCCAATTCAACAGGTAAGTGACAAGACTTCCCAAAAACAAGACGGTAAGGTGACATCCCCAAAATTGTTTTGTAGGCCGTCCTGTAGGCCCACAACGCTTCAGGTAAGCGCAAACTCCAATCTTTTCTTGATGGATTCACCGTTTTCTATAGAATTCCTTTGATCTCTCTATTTGCCAACTCTGCTTGACCATTGGTTTGGGGGTGATACGGAGTAGAAACTTTATGCATGACCCCAAACCTCTTCATTAAAGTAGCGAACATGCGGTTGCAAAAATGAGACCCTCCATCACTGATCAAAGCCTTTGGCACTCCAAATCTAGAGAAAATGTTCTCTTTGAGGAACTTAAGCACAACAGAAGTGTCGTTCGACCTGCAAGGAATAGCTTCCACCCATTTAGAAACATAATCAATACAAACCAAAATATAAGCATATCCAAATGAAGGTGGGAAAGGTCCCATGAAGTCTATGCCCCAACAATCAAATATTTCAATTTCTAAAATGGGGTTTAAAGGCATCATGTTACGTTTAGTAATACCCCCTAATTGTTGGCATGCAGCACAAGTCTTGCAATAATGAAATGTATCTTTAAACATAGTTGGCCAATAAAAGCCACATTACGAGATTTTTGCCACAGTTTTGTTCGCAGAAAAATGTCCACCACACACTCCATCATGACAAAATTGTATAACCATGGTTATTTCATGGTCAGGAATGCATCTCCTAACAATCTGGTCACTACAATATTTATATAAGTACGGATCATCAAAGAAGAAATATTTTACCTCGTACTTGAACCTTTTAAAGTCTTAAAGAGACCAAGTGTCAGGAGTCTTACCAGTTACCAGATAATTAACGATATCAGCATACCATGGAGAGGTGGAAACGCTAAAAAGATGCTCGTCGGGAAAGGAGTCCTTCAAAGGCACATCTGCTGAATCAAGTCCTACTGTCAATCGTGATAAGTGGTCAGATACTAGATTCTCCATGCCTTTCTTGTCCTTGATTGTGACATTGAACTCCTGCAACAATAAAATCCATCGTATCAATCGAGGCTTAGCATCTTTTTTAGACAATAAATATTTTAAAGCAGAGTGATCAGTATATATCAAAATAGGTGATCCCAAAATATAGCTCCTGAATTTTTCCAACGCAAATACTACAGCCAGCAACTCCTTCTCTGTGGTCGTATAGTTCCTCTGAGCGTCATTTAATGTCTTGCTAGCGTAGTAAATCACCACTGGAACTTTATCTTTTCTTTGGCCTAGGACTGCACCAACTGCGTAATTGCTTGCGTCAAACATGATTTCAAATGGTAGAGACCAGTCTGGTACCTGTAAAATGGGAGCAGAAATTAGCAACTTCTTTAAAGTTTCAAAAGAAATTTGACACTCAGGTGTCCAAATAAAATCCACATTTAAAGCAAGTAAGTTGCAAAGAGGGCGAGATATGGCGCTAAAATCTTTGATGAATCGCCTATAAAATCCTGCATGTCCCAAAAATGATCTGATGTCCTTCACACATTTAGGACTTGGTAGCTTCTCAATTACTGCTACCTTGGCTCTGTCTACCTGTATACCATCTTTAGAAACTAGGTGACCTAGGACAAGTCCCTCTGTGGTCTTAAAATGACACTTCTCCCAATTCAATAGGAGGTTCTTTTCAATGCACCTGTCAAGAACCAGAGCCAAGTTAGTTAAACAATCATGAAAAGAGCTACCATATACTGAAAAATCATCCATAAATACCTCAACAATTTTCTCAACCATATCATCAAAAATACGGAGCATGCATCGCTGAAAAGTAGCTGGAGCATTACATAAACCAAACTGCATTCTTTTAAATGCAAAAGTACCAAAGGGACAGGTAAAAGTAGTCTTTTCCTGGTCCTCAGGTGCAATCTCAATCTGATAATAACCTGAATAACCGTCTAGAAAGCAATAGTACTCATGTCCAGCTACCCTCTCTAAAATTTGGTCAAGAAATGGAAGAGGGAAATGATCTTTTCTAGTTCGGGAGTTCAATTTCCTATAGTCTATGCACATCCTCCAACCTGTGGTGGCTCTAACTGGGATAAGCTCATTATTCTCATTTTTAACCACGGTGAGGCCAGACTTTTTAGGAACAACCTGTGTAGGGCTAACCCACTTGCTGTCAGAAATAGGATATATAATTCCTGCATCCAATAGTTTTAGTACCTCGCCTTTCACCACTTCTTTTAATGTTGGATTTAACCTACGTTGCATTTCTCTAGTGGGTTTGGCGTCATCCTCCAAATAAATGTGATGCATGCATACAATAGGGCTAATACCTTTTATGTCAGCAATGGACCAACCAATAGCGCCTCTATGCTTTCTTAGCACATCAAGTAAAGAGCTTTCCTGTTCTAAAGAGAGTTTAGAAGATATTACCACAGAGAAGCTGTTTTCGTTTCCTAGGAAGGCATACTTGAGATACTCAGGAAGTGGCTTTAATTTGGGCTTTGGATCCTCCACCTCTGATGAAATTTGAATTGATGCATTAGGTGGCAAAGCCTCGAACCTTCTATGGAAATAATATGATGCATGCATACAATATACTCCACCTCATATGACGGCAACAAAAATTTTTACACCCCAAAACCATTATATATATTAATTGTCCTCTCCATATTTTGATGTGTCACATCCTTTTGCTCACCACATTCGAGCATTTCTTTCAAGTGAAACCTTACTTTCTTATTCGTTTGACTTGATCACGCTTTGCAAAGCCATGACATTTTTGGTCAAGTCATTTGAATAGGATTGTTTGGTATAAGCTTGGGGGAAGGTGCTCTCATGCATCATTGTATGTGCATGTAGTTGCATTAGGATTTCATGTCATTCATTTCATCATTTTTCATTCACCCCCCTATTATTATCGTTGTTCCTCATATTCTTCCACTATGATCACATTGATGACAATGTGAAGTTTAAGCTTGGGGGAGTGCATTTCCATGCCATTTAGATGCATTAGTTGCATTTTTACTTTATTTTAGGGTTTTTTTAAATTTTTCAAAAATTTTGCATCATCTTTTTGATTTTTCCATCTTATTTTCCTTTTATGTGTGGGCATGCATCATGTTGTGTGCTTGTTTTTCTTTTCTTTCCTCTCTTTTATTTTTTATTTCTTTATTTTCCTTTCTCTTCTTTTGCTAGATTTGTTCCTTATGATGATATATCTTATTGCTTTAGTAGCCATCACGATGCTTATTATTCCATGCCATGCTACTTAGAATATTCCATAGTCTTGCTATTCACATATGCTTGCAAATCTATTTCTTTCGATGATTCCTCTATATGAATGCATGATATTAATTGAAGCTGAATGTATGGATTAGTGTTTAGTATGCTTTTGTTGGAAATGCACCAAGATTCACACATCATTAGTATATTTGAAGCATCAGTTTTATTGTCTTATTCACCTTCTGTTGCATGCCTGATATGGTTGTAAATTTTACTGCTTGACTTCACTATTTATTGAAATGATTGAGAATATCCATGCTTACATATGAGTTTTAGTTGAAGTATTATTTTATTAAACCGTTCGTGCACATCTTAGAGTGAACCGAGTGTTATATTATTTCCTTCTCCACATATATCTTTTTATTCTCTACATGTCACTTGAGTTCACCTTCTAAAGCTACTTATATCGCATCTATTTCCCGAAAATCTCCACAAAAGAAAAAGTTGCTCCAAAAAGTCCAAAAGGCCAAAAGGAGCCAAAAATCCAAAAATACAAATCAAATAGCTCATACAAAAATCCAAAAAGAAAAATGAGAAACAAAGTCCAAAAGAAAAAGAAAAATATTTCTCTATCTCATTATTGGAGCCACAAAATACTTGGGAAAACCAAGGCAAAAATCCCATTTTCCACTATCATATTCCTTTAGATGCGATGCCTCAAGCTAAGCTTGGGGGGGGGGGGGGGGTGAATTCATTTGACCAAATGAGTGAGTATGACCTTAGAGTGGAGACGTGCATGAATGTGGATATTCGATAATACTTAGACTTTGCAAAATATATTAGATATGGAGATTTTTCATGATTTGAAATAAATATGTGAATGCCATGACTCTTATTATATTCTCTATTGCATGCTTGGTGTGTATCTTATATGCTTCATTTATAACTTTTGATTGAAAAGTGCATCGCCAATGAATTGTATATTATATTCTATGAAATTCATGATGTGAATATGAGTTGATTGCATGAATTTAGGGAGTCCCTTCCTTTGTTCTTAAAAGCTTACAAGTACCATGTTTAAATAAGATATGAAATCTTTATAGCATGAGATTCGTATTTTCTGAGTTATCGTGATGTGTATCTTTGGCCTGAGATCTGAGAATAATCTAGCAACCCCTTCCACCTCGTTTTCTTTATTTTTCATTTCATTTCCTTTGTTTTCATGTCCCGAGTTCGTCTCTTTACTTATCTTCCTTGAGGACGAGTAAGAGGCAAGCTTGGGAGATTTTGATCGGTCCATGTTTTACACCTTTTTTCTGCATGTTTTCACGCCATTTCGATTGCTCATATTGAGATTTTCACGAGTATTCGACGATATTGCGTTACTTTTCACTATTTCTTGTTTTTGTCGGATTTCAGGAAATATGGAGCAATCGTGAGCAAAAATGAGCTTAAAGGACTTGCACATGTACCGGAGCATCGCCCACGGCTCATTTGCAGACTTATCGGCGATGGATGACGAGTGGAAGAAGAAAGAACGTCGTATGAGCGACAAGGAAGCGAAATGATGAAGATTGGGCATTTTCAGAATGCCACTCGGCCGAGTGAAGGAGTCACTCGGCCGAGCAAAGAAGCCCGCTCGGCCGGCCAGATCGGACACGCAATTACTTGAAGATTAGTGTGCACTCGGCCGAGTGACGACATCCCACTCAACCGAGTATGGAGACACCACTCGCCCGAATGGCACACGAACGATGGCATCCAAAAGACCAGACTTACTGTAATCCATCAGTCGAGTAGGAGCTCCGACTCGGCCGAGTACCAAAAGCCCCTCTACCGAGTGACATTTGCCGCTCGGCCGAGTGACGCCGAGGACACGCATCGCCCAGATTTTCAGACAACCATTCACTCTTTTGAAATCTGCTATCATTCCAGAGGTCAAAGTATTTTTCTCATATTTTTTATGGATAGCAGACTTCATGACGGTTCCAACGCCGCCAAGAACGCGTCAATCGGAGGTCGGATGAAATCTGGAGAATTTCTGCAAGTCGATGCTGCAGTGCTGGAATTCGCATGTCAGTGTCACTCGGCCGAGTGACATTTCCACTCGGCCGAGTGACATTTTCACTTGGCCGAGTGACCAGTTTTTGCCAGTTTTTGACAGAGTGCAATTTTCTGGAAATTCTACAGGAATTCCCACTCGGTCGAGTGAGCTTTCCACTCGGCCGAGTCGCGACTGGCGCAGAATTTAAGTTGCGCGCAGAATCAGTTTCGGGCGCAGGTTTTGGGGGGTTTTGGGAAGTTTTGTTCGGGTTTTTTGGGGGCTATTTAAGGGGTTTGTAGCCATCATTAGAGGGGGTTCCCATTATGTTTTCTTGGTGATTATTTTAGAGGTTAGGCCATGCCCTAGGCCCCCTCTTGGATCAAAAAGCTTGTATTTGGATTGGAATTCTTCATCAAAGCTAAGTATCTTTGTTCTTATTATTTGAATCTTTGATTTGATATTTTTATATATGCAAGCAATGTTTTTCATCAATTTCTCTATCGTTATTGCTATGCTTGAGTAGATTTGATGTTCTAGGGCATGTGGATGAACCTTATGGATCTAATTTCAGATTTGTGATGAATGAATTTCTAAGTTGCTAGAATTGCTAGGAGGTTAGGTTGTGATTGATTTATTACGAATAGCTAGGGATTTCCATCGATTGGGGTTTGCAAGAGATTGGATTCCTATCGATGGGAAGGCCTAGATATTTGAATTAGGTTTATAATCGAGATTCTCTAGACTTGGTTTGCAATAGATTGGACCAAAGCTAGGATTTTTATTATAAATCTATACTCATATTCGTTTGCAAGAGATTGGACGAATACGAACTATCACAACCTAGATCGTAACTCGAGTTTGCACGAGAGTGGGCTCGAGGAGCGATTGAACGATGATGTCGTTCTTCACGCTAGCGGCTTAGGCTAGGGTTTGCAAGAGATTGGGCCCTATCCTAGGTTTGCTATAGACCGGCGATAGCGCGAGAGCGTGAGCTTGGTTCTACATTTAGTTGCGACTAGTTCACCTCAATACAAGTCTAGTAATATTGAGATTCACTATTTACAATGATGTATGACGATCCGTAGTGGGAATTCCCTAGCCCTAGACACTTTTATTATATTGTATTTGAATCGATATTTGATCGACTTCTTTATCACCGACACCGACATCCACCACCATTTCCATTACATCATTCCATAACCATCTCCACCAATAATACATTTGTAGTCAAACCAACCTAGGATAGATTGGAACCAACACCACCTCCTCGTGTTCGATACCCGCTCATCACTTGACCGTGCGCTTGCGGTAAAACTACAATCGTTCTCCGGGTGTATATCCGGGGCCGATCAGCGGTGAAGGCAAGGGAGCTAAGACCCTTGAGTGTAAGGCACGTGTAAGTGGGGGCGTGGACCCCAAGGAATCGGTCGAAACCGATCGCTCGGTACAGGCAGTGCACTCCCTGGAGGATGCCCAGAGACTGGAGTGCAGGCACGTCAACGAAAACTGTAGGCACTAGACGGCGCTGATGGATCCTGGAGTAGCGCGATCTATGTGCACTATCTCGGAAAGTAATGCCGTGGGTAGGAATGTGGGTGGCAGGGTCATCGCTTGTTGGGGGTAATAAGGTAGCAGTGGTGGAGACGGATGTGGAGGGGATATCAGCTGATGGGATGGGTGCGGTGGTGGTAGGGATGGTAGAGGGAGTGGTGGTGACACTGGCAGGGGTAGTGGCAGTGGCAGAGGGTGTGATAGTGGAAGTGGTGTGTGCACGGAGCAGTGGACAGGAAGAGGACGTGCCAGAAGACGGTCTCTTCCTACGAGCAGGGGGTGTGATAGATCCGCGTGTGTGAACCATAGTGCCGTGTGTAGTATAAAGCTACGGTATGAAAAGAGAGCAGTAACGAGTGTACCGTAGGAGCGAATGATGCGGATGCACATAAGATCCCCCAAGCTAATCCACGCTACTGCTACTAACATCAGACGAGAGGTCCTGCAAATCGAAACAGTCAAAACGTCAGATAATCGATCAAAAACGTGTGGAAAATAGATATACTGTGATTCGGACCGAGCAAAGAGCTACTCGGTCCAAGCTGTGCATGTGACCGAGTTGTGCATGTGACTCGGTGGGGAAGGGCTAGGTGAACGAGTTGGGGGGGCTCGGGGGGGGGGGGGGGGGGGGGGGGGGGGGGGGCTACTCGGTCACGAGAATGTGACCGAGCAGCGACTCGGTCAGGGGGTTTTGACCGAGCACCAAAGTGCTCGGTCTATGCCCTAGTGCACGAGTCGGGAGGGATGTGAATCGTCGTAGGGCAAAAGGGGGGGTTTTGGCGGTGATCGATTGCGGCAGCGGGGGTTTTAGGGGGATGCGGTGGTTTTAGGGGGGGGTGGGGAGCGGGAGGCTGGTGGGAGGCGCCGTCGGCGGCGCCATCGTCGGAGTAGGGTGAACAGGGGGGAAGCGGGGGCGGGTGGGGGAGGGATGAGTGGGAGGGGATCTGTGAAGGGGGGATTCAGACGGAGGCGTCGTTGACGGCGCCGCCGCCGTCGACGGCGGTGCCGTTGTGTAATGGGCGGGGGCGATGGGGTGGAAGAGGGGAAGATCGAGGGAGATAGATTGAGAAAAGGGGAGAGAGGGGAGGGTGGAGGGGAGGGTGGCTGTTGGGTGGCGAAGCCGACGGCCATGGCGGAGGAGCAGGAGGACATGGCGGATGTCGACGGGACAGGGCGAACGAGTAGGGGGAGGAGAGAGAAGCTCGGGGGAAATTAGGGGTTGAAAATTTTTTAGGGTAAAAACATTTTTAACCGCGGTTATAAATAGTTGGGCATCAGGTTTTGGATCGACCCGACTCGGTCCGAGCAGCTAGGCTGCTCGACCGGGTCGACGTGAAGAAAATATAAACAAAACGATTCGACTCGGTCCGAGTAGCTAGGCTGCTCGACCCGGTCAAGGTTAAGATTTTGAACGAAATACTCCCTCCGAGTCGTATCCTGCTCGGGTCGAGCCAATAATGCTCTGTCCGGGTTGACAGAGTGATGTTTTCTTCCCAAATTCCAAGCCTGAACGACTTGACCGAGCAGTAGGATGCTCGGGCCGAGTTGCATCCTGCTCGGGCCGAGCCAATATGCTCTGTCCGAGTCGACAGAGTGACGTTTTCTTCCCAACTTTAATCTCCTGTAGTATTCGATCGAGTAGCGGTCTGCTCAGTCCATGCCTATTTCTACTCGGATCGAGTAGCTTGCTACTCGGGCCGAGCGAAAATGTCTTCGTCTCCTCGTATCTGTGCTGCTCGACCGAGCAGAGAAGCTGCTCGGTCCGAGCCTCCTATGTCTTTTTCCCCTTCTTTTCCCTTGGTTTTCTTCTCAAATCTTCGGTTCCGTTGCTTCCTCCGGCTTCCTTCTGTTTATAATGTCCATATGCATACCCCCATTTGTCCGTCCTACACTGAACACAAACTCGTCAATTTTTTTATGATTTTTGCAATTTTACCTAAAATCACGAAATAAAAATAAAAATAAGAAAATAAGAAAGAAAGTCCAAAATCTACGGAATTGGGTTGCCTCCCAATAAGCGCTCATTTTCAGTCATGAGCTCGACTCCCTATGATATATCAATGCTCACTTGGCGCGTGCGGTGGTCGCACGTCCATCTCCGGGGTGGTGCAAACCGGCGGCGTTTGATTTTCGCTCGCTCCAATGATCTCCTCCATATAAGATATAGTCTCCTGTGCTTAACGATATGATGATTGGCGTAGAGACTCCTCATCCAAGACTTCGATGTACGCGGCGACCGCTTTGTTGTAGGTTGGGTCGCCGTCGTCGTCGATGCTTGCCATTATCGGGTCCATCATGACCCCTTCAGCAGTGAATTCTTCAATAGCTTCCTCCTCAAGGAGCTCCAGATAATTCGCCCCTTCTTCATAAGCTCTCTCCTTCATCGGTCTTTGTAGCCGAAACTCAGCTTCATTATCCCCCACATTGAGGGAAAGGGTCCCTTCTCGGACGTCTATCAGAACTACGGCCGTCGCCTTGAAGGGGCGGCCGAGAATGAGTTGAGAGCTTCCTGCCTCCGGCATGTCCATGATGACAAAATTGACTGGGACACATAGCCCTGGAGGTATCTGGAGGATGACGTCCCTCGCTATTCCGACTGGGTAAGTCATAGAGTGATCGGCGAGCTGAATAGACATGCTCGTCGATTCCAGCTCGCTTCCAGTCTGTAGTCTTTTGAAGATAGAGAGGGGCATCAAACTGATGCTGGCCCCCAAGTCAATTAGCGCTCTGCTGATTGGCATGCTGCCGATGGAACATGGCACGGTGAAGCTCCCCGGATCCAGCAGTTTTCGGGGGAGGCGATTTCTAATCATGGAGGTGGAATCCTCCAGCAGCTTAATTTCCTCGAGCTTTCTTTTACCCGTAATGAGATCCTTCAGAAATTTTGCATATGTCGGGATCTCGGTGATGGCATCTATAAATGGGATATTCAACTGTATCCCCTTTAGTAACTCTATAAACTTGGAGTGCTTCTTCTCCAGTTTGGCAAGGGCTAGCCTTTGAGGGTATGGAGGAGGAGGTCTGGAGACTTTGCCCTTAGATGCCTATGAGGGTACGGGTAGCGGTGTCATGGAAGGTAAGACGGGAGGTGTATCCGCTTTCTCCTCAGTAGTGGCAGGCCTTTCAGTGGCCTCAACTCCATCGCTGTCATCAGTAGCTTCTTCGATGGTGATCTTTTCTTTGTTCAGCACCGAAACCATAACGGGGTCAGTAACCCGTCCCTCTCGTGTGGTCACTGAAACCACAGCGTTGTCTTGAGCTCTAGGGTTGGTCTCCGGCTGGGAGGGTAATCTCCCCTGATTCTTCAGCAACTGCGACATCTACCCCTTAGTTCATCGAGTGAAGAATTTATACTCTTAAACTGGTTCGACGTATCCTGATTGAACCGAATCTAGTCGCTTATAAAGGTCTCCAATGTAGATTCGAGATTAGACTTTGGAGGAGACGGCACAAAATTCTGCTGAGGTGGCCGGTTGTACTGATATCCCGGTGGCCTATAGGGCCCAGGTGGCCTAAAGCCGCCCTGCTGCTGGCTCTGCTGCTGCTGAGGATGAGGATGTGGTCTCTGAAATTGCGGAGGTTGCAGCCCTCCGCTTGGGTTTCCATTGAGAACCCCGGGTGATTTCTAGCAGCAGGATGCTACCACTGGTTCTGTCCCTCTCCCTGGACGTACTGAACGGTCTCGGATGTCTCAACACCCTCGTAGTGACCCTCAACAGGAATATATCCGGGATCTACATACTCATCCCCGGGATGATAGGAAGTGCTGGGTGCCGCTGGGATGGAGTCTAGGCGCTGCTCGATGCGGGCCACTTGCTTGCACAGAGTCTCAATGTGAGAATCCAAGTGAGTGGCGACCTTGACCTCGGGAGTCCAGGTCACAACGGTCCTCTCATCAGTCCACTGCTGGGTGTTGGCCGTTATGTGCTCCAACAGATTAATGGCTTCATCGGGAGACTTATCCAATAGGGCACCCTGCGCCGGAGCATCAATAATCATCTTGGTGCTAGGCTGGAGCCTGTTGTAGAAGCTCTGCACCAAGTCCCAAGACTGGATTCCGTGGTGTGGGCATTGGTGTTATAGGTCCTTAAACCTCTCCCAAGCCTCGTAAAGCTACTCCTGCGAGAACTGCTTGAAATTGGAAATGGCCACACGGATCCGGACCATCTTTGAGGGTGGATAAAATTTATCCACAAAAGCAAGCGCGAGCTTCTCCCATGTGGTGAAGTGGTTGGGAGGATGGGCCCGGAGCCAATAAGAGGCTTTGTCCCTCAAGGTGAAAGGGAAGAGCCGCAATTTCACCGCATCATCACTGACGTCCTTCGCCTTGAAAGTATCGCACTTAGCCAAGAAGGAGTCGATGTGATGGTTGAGATTCTCGTGAGGATGCCCGTGGAAGGGATCCTGCTGCATCAGATTTATCAACCCCGTCTTAAGCTCGAAGGTTGCCGCTGTCAGTTGCGGTTTAAGAATCGAGGAGTTGTTCCCAAACATCAGTTTCATGTGGTCCCTGATGGACCCAGTGCGAGGAGGGGGAGGAGGAGGGTTCTCTCCCATCTGAGCAGATGGAGATGAACTTCTGTTAGAAGCTCTCAAAGCTCTGGTGGTCTTTTCGATCTCAGGATCAAACAATAACTCTCTAGTAGCCCCTTTGTGGCGGGAGTTCATGCACCAACAAAACTCAGAAGAACACTGTCAGCAGCACCACAATAAATAAAAAGAATAAAAAATGATGACAGGGTGAGAAATGGTAAGAATGCTAGCAAACTTCACGGAAATAAAAACAAACTGAGGTAAAAACACTATTGCTGTCCCCGACAATGGCGCCAAAAACATGACGCACCCGTAGGCTACACCTAGGATTCACCTTGCGGTGTTACGATCGCCAGACATAATATGGCTCCTAGGCTACGACTACGGGCTCAATCCACAAGCGGACGGTGTCGAGTTATAGTATAAAAGATAGTCGAATCCCACAGGGATGGAGATAGTGTCTATAATATTCTCAGTCTATTTCTAAATTTGGAAGTGAGGTCGCGGTCGGAGTGAAAGATATGTGTTGATTGTTGTTGTGATATCGATAAAAAGGGACTAGGGCTTTAGGGATCGCCACTAGGATCGTCGGGGGTTGATGTTGGATAGGATCCTTACATTTCATTGGGGTTAGGGAATTAATCCCCCAATTTGTACCACTCTCATGGGTTAGAGTTGCGGGGTATTTCGGTGGCTCTCGTTGACGCAATGGCGGTAGCCGTCAACGTAGCGGTATAGTTCGTCGATGGATCCCCTCAAGGCGCGAGTCGGGCATGGTCACGTGCCTTGGTTTGATCCGTCTATTTCCCTATTTGAATCCCTAGATATCCATTAAGCACATCAATTTCACTGACCGTGGGCATGATCTCAGTACGGGTTATCTACAGATTCGATAGGATCTACCGAAATACAACCCTAAATCCCCAATTCAACCTATGGATCCAGATCTACATTTTCCCCTAAAATCCTAGGGCTAACGCATCAACCCTAGAATGAATCTACTCAGACATCGCAATAGAAACGCATACAAACATCAATTTCACGGAAGAAAACATCTTAGCGATCAAGACATTAGGGCTAAAATAAACTTACAGCGGGAATGAACGAATAATAGATCCAGACGAAAGCAAAGAAATAATCTTCGATAATTAATCCAAAATTCGCTACCAGAATAAATCTTCCAAAAGATCCGTACAAAAATCACTCCAAAAAACTCCCTAAAATTTTCTAGCAAAACCCAGAATGAACTCCCCTTTAGCCGTCCCCGATCACGAGCTACCACTGCTGTCGAAATCGCGCGCATCGCGCTCGTTGAAATCTTGCCAGAAATGCCCTTGGAAGTACCGACCGAGTAGATGACTCGGTCCGAGCAGCTTCTGCATGGTCAGTGGCTCGGCTCGTGTAAGTGAGTTTCTCGGCTGCTTGGAGAATTTGAAATCGTCCTACCCGGACCGAGTAGGACTCTGCTCGGTCCGAGTAGGCTCGGCTCGGTCTGGTACTCGGGCTATACTCGGGCTGTGAAATCTGAGGTGGCTCAACCGAGCAGATAAGCTGCTCGGTCCGAGTCTGTCGTATCCGTCACTACTGTAATCAACATGACTCGGTCCGAGCAACAGAGCTGCTCGGACCGAGCAATTTCTTGTAAAAAGCTGCAGCAAGCTCCTTGGCCTTTCTCTCTCCTCTCTCTCCTTCTCTTCTCCAATGGCTCGAGGAACGCGACGAACTCCTCCAGAGCCCTGCCAACGAGCTCATGGGCACGTCGGATGTGTCCATGCCCAAGTGGGGGTCTGAATCGCTCCAAAATCTATGAAAATTCACGAAACACTACGAAACTCGAAAATATCGTCAGAATTGCAGAATCGTAGTAAAAAGTGGGATTTGGAAGCGAAAATGATATGCAATGCGATGAGATAATGATATGAAAATGATATAAAATATGGACACATCACATGCCTACGCTAAATTATTAAAGGACTTATGCACTGTGAAACAGACGCTTACTGTGAAAAAGAAAGCTTTTCTCACGCAACAGGTAAGTGCCATAGTTCAACATAACACTCCATCCAAATATAAAGATCCAGGTTATCCTACTATTCCATGCACTATTGGAACTAAAAGCTTTGGAAATACTTTGCTTGATTTGGGTTCTAGTGTGAATATTTTGTCTTACTTTGTTTTCTTTCAACTAGGTTTAGGAGTGCTAATACCAACGCCAGTGGCGCTGTAATTAGCAGACAGATCAATGAAAGTTTCAAGAGGTTGCGTGGAGGATGTTTTGGTTCAAGTGGACAAGTTCTACTACCCCGTGGATTTCATCGTCCTATACATAATGGACCACCTTCTGGTAACATCACTCTTGTCATTTTGGGACGTCCATTCTTAGCTACATGCAATGTTGTAATCAATTGTAGGGACGGACAGTTGAAGATAACGTTTGGTAATTTGAAGCTTGAATTAAAAATCTTTAAATCATGTAAGTTGCCAACAGATGTTGAAAGTGGAGAAGGGGTATGTTTTATTGAAAATTTGATTGAAGACTATTTTGAGGCTGAGTATGAATGTGAAACTAATTATATTGATTATAATTTTGATGATATTAATGAGTCTTATTTTGTGTAGGGCACTCATGAAAACTCAAGGAAAGCATGGGCACCAAGATTTGAACCATTGCCAGTTGGACTACCACCACAATTACCCTCTGATGTAGAGCATCCAAAGCTTGAGCTGAAGCCATTGCCGGACTACTTGAAGTATGCTTTCCTGGGAAAAGATGAGACCTTCCCAGTGGTAATATCTTCCAAACTTACATTTGAACATGAACACTCATTGCTCGATGTACTTATGGAACATAAAGGGGCCATTGGATTGTTCATTGCAGACATCAAAGGTATAAATCCCTTAACTTGTACACATCATATTTATCTTGAGGATGATGCAAGGCCTACACGTGAAATGCAACGTCAGTTGAACCCGACGTTAAAAGAAGTGGTAAAGGGTGAGATTCTTAAATTACTTGATGCTGGAATTATTTATCCAATCTCTGATAGCAAGTGGGTTAGTCCAACTCAAGTTGTCCCTAAGAAATCTGGTTTAACTGTGGTCAAAAATGAAAATAATGAACTCATACCTATGCGAACCACCACTATATGGAGAATGTGTATTGATTATAGGAAGCTTAATTGAAAAACAAGAAAAGACCATTTTCCTTTGCCTTTCCTGGATCAAATTTTAGAGAGAGTGGCTGGTAATGAATATTATTGTTTTCTAGTTGGCTACTCATGTTATTATCAGATAGAGATTGCTCTAGAGGACCAAGAGAAAACCACTTTCACTTGTCCCTTTGGAACTTTCGCATTTAGGAGGATGCCACTTGGATTATGCAATGCACCCACTACTTTTCAACGTTGCATGTTGAGCATACTTAGTGATATGGTTGAAAAGATAGTAGAAGTATTTATGGATGATTTCTATGTATATGACACATCCTTTGAAAATTGTTTATCTAACTTAGCCCTTGTTTTGTGCAGATGTAAAGAGAAGAACTTGCTACTCAATTGGGAAAAGTGCCACTTCATGACTACGGAAGGTTTGGTACTTGGTCACTTAGTTTCTAAAGCAGTTATTCAAGTGGATATGGCGAAAGTTGAGGTTATAGAGAAGTTGCCAACACCAAAAAGTGTCAGAGATATTCGTTCCTTCTTGGGTCATGTTGGATTTTATAGACGCTTCATAAAGGATTTCAGCGCTATCTCTCGACCTCTTTGCAATTTATTAACCTCAAATACTAAATTTATTTGGACGCAAGAGTGTCAAAAGTCTTTTGAAAAACTGAAATCCTTGTCTCATCGCCTATTTTGCAGGTTCCAGATTGAACTCTTCCTTTCGAGATTATGTGCGATGCGAGTGATTACGCAGTGGGGGCGGTTCTTGGGCAAAAGAAAGAAAAAGTTCCTTATGTGATTTACTACGCAAGTAAGACCATGAACGATGCTCAAAGAAATTACACGACAAAGGAAAAGGAATTACTTGTGGTGGTATTTGCATTGGACAAGTTCAGGAGCTACATTTAGGGATCGTCCATCATCGTCTATACAGACCACTCTGCATCAAATATTTATTATCTAAAAAGGATGCAAAGTCTAGACTTATACGATGGATTCTCCTTTTGGAGGAGTTCAACATCGCGATACGAGACAAGAAGGGAGTGGAGAATCATGTTGCGGACCACCTCTCTAGACGTACGGTAGGCACAGAGTCATCAGATACACCATTGAGAGATTCCTTCCCCGATGAGCAACTTTTCGCCGTCTCTACTTTATCATGGTATGCGGACATAGTCAATTATTTGGTGACAGATAGAACTCCATCACATTGGTCCTCTCTTGATTTTAAAATTTTCAAACATGAGGTAAAATCTTTCTACTTTGACGATCTCTATCTTTTTAAATATTGTGGAGACCAAATTGTGAGACGATGTATACCAAATCATGAGATTAGTAGTGTTTTACAATTTTGCCATGATGGGATATGTGGAGGAAATTTTTCTACTCATAAAACTGTTGCAAAAATTTTACAAAGTGGATTTTTCTGGCCTACCATGTTTAAAGATGCATATGCTTATTGTAAATCATGTGTGCATTGTCAACAGCGGGGGAGAATCACAAAAAGAAAAATGATGCCATTAAATCCCATGTTAGAGATAGAAATATTTGATTGTTGGGGGATAGATTTTATGGGACCTTTTCCACCTTTGTTTGGTTATGTTTTCATACTCGTTGCAATTGATTATGTTTCTAAATGGGTGGAGGTTATTCTTTGCATGTCTAATGACGCATCCATCGTGCTAAAGTTCTTGAAAGAAAATATTTTCTCGTGTTTTGGAGTGCCAAAGGCCATTATTAGTGATGGAGATTCCCACTTTTGTAATAGACTCTTCACAAATTTAATGAAGAAGTTTGGGGTGACGCATAAAGTTTCAACTCCATATCATCCCCAAACGAATGGACAAGGTGAACTTGCAAATAGGGAAATCAAGAATATCCTTCAGAAAACGGTGAATCCCACGCGCAAAGATTGGAGTCTTCACTTGCCTGAAGCTTTATGTGCCTACAGGACGACATACAAGACTACTCTAGGGATGTCTCCTTACCGTTTAATCTATGGAAAAAATTGTCATCTTCATGTTGAATTAGAGCATAAATCTTATTGGGCTATTAAAACTTTAAATTTGCTTGATGACTCATCGAATGTTTCTCGTAAATTGCAGATATTGGAGCTTGAAGAGCTACAGAGGGAAGCGTATAAAAATGCAAAATTGGTATGCCTTCCGTTCCAGCTTTTGCGCCTCTACCGGGTTGGTTGGCTTTTCCCCCGTGCTCAGGTAACGGATTATGGAATCCATCCACGTGAGTTCTTGTTCGAGGCTTAGCAGTTCATTCTCCAGCACCCTGGGGTGTGGTAGACGTTGCACGTACACTGTCCGACCAAGTCCCGTGAGGGAGGATGGCGTGAGCTTCGATAGGGCGTCAACTTGGTGATTCTTAGACCTTGGTACATGAAGGATTTCCATTCGTCTGAATTTGGCGAGCTCCGCTTTAGCAACTTGCATGTAGCTTTGCATTGTGTCCTCACGGTCATCGAAAACTCCGTTCAATTAGTGGACAACGAGGTTGGAGTGGCTTAGTAGTTGGACCACCTTTGCTCCTAAGGCTCAAGCCAATCAGAGCCCGTTGATGTCCGCTTCATACTCCGCACCATTATTTGTGGTTTAGAAATCGAAGCGGAGAGCGTATTCGAATATGTTGCTCGCTGACATTTGGACAATTTTTCCGGCCCCGCTTCCGGTTTGAGTGGCCGAGCCGTCAACTTGCACGATCCACGTTCGCTCGTCTTCAATTGTATCGATCAACGAATTAAGACCTGTCGAGGGTGACGAGGTACAATCGATTTGTATATTAATAAAATGTACATCTTTCGTTGGGTTGTCATCGTAGGTGAGTTCGACGATGAAGTCGACGAGAGCTTGCCCTTTAATGGCGGTCCTTGGCTTGAACTGGTTGTCGAATTTGATCAGCTCAACTCCCCACTTCGTCATTCTCCCCGAACGATCTAGCCTCTTTAGGGTCTGTTTTAAGAGAGTATCGGTGATGACAAAGATGGTGTGCGCCTTGAAGTATGGTCGTAGCCTCCTCATAGATTGGATCAGTGCGAAGGCCATCTTCTCTATTCTCGAGTAATTTACTTCTGCGTCTCGGAGGACCTGGCTGACATAATAGATAGGTCGTTGCACTCCTGAGTCCTCTTTAACAAGCGCCAAGCTTACGGCCTCCATGATAGCGGCCAGATAAATGATAAGTTGGGCATCCTTGTCTGGTTTGGTCAGGAGTGGTGGGTTACGAAGGTACTCTTTTAGTTCGAAGAAAGCTTTCTTGTAATCTGCGTCCCATTCGATGACCCTTTTGCCATTCGAGGCAGATGCTATTGCCTTTCTCGATACTTTGGAGAAAGGCAATGATCTTTCGACTGACTTCGACAAGAATCGGCCCAAAGCGGCTATTCTCCCGTTTAGTCTTTGGAGCTCTCTGATGGTTGAAGGCTCATTCATCGTAACGATTGATGTGATCTTGTCGGGGTTAGCCTCGATCCCTTGATTTGTCAGCATGATACTGAGGAATTTTCCTGATCGAACCCCAAAGGTACACTTGGCATGGTTCAGTCGAATGTTGTATCGGGGGATCTGTGCGAATATCTATCGGAGATCTGTAATGTGATCTGCCGGTTACCTCGACTTGAGCAGCATGTCATCAATGTAGACTTCTATGTTCCGCCCGATTTGAGTCTCAAAGACTCCGTTCATCATACGTTGGTACATGGCCCCTGCGTTCTTCAAACCAAATGGTATTTTTGTATAACAGAAAATACTTCGATCGGTGATAAAAAAATTTTCTCCATCTTTCAGTGCCCTTTGGATCTAGTTATAGCCTGAGAATGCGTCCTTGCAGCTAAGGAGTTCATATCCCGAAGCACTATCGACCAGGTGATCGATCCGGAGCGGGGGCAACTATCCTTCGGACAGGCATTATTGAGATCGATGAAGTCGATGAACATTCGCCATTTGTTGTTTGCCTTCTTTACCATCATGACATTCGAGAGCCAATCGGGATATTTGACCTCCCGAATGAAGCCCGCCTACAGAAGTCGAGCCACTTCCTCAATTGCGGCCTTCATCTTTTCACTCCCCATGCTCCTCTTCTTCTGCTTCATGGTTCTGGAAGTAGGGTCGACTTCCAGCTTGTGTGATGTTACCTCGGGGTCGATACCGGGCATATCCCTCGGGTACCAGGCGAAAACATTGGCGTGCTCCCTCAAAAGAGAGATCAACTGCTCACTTAGGTCGAGAGCAAGCATCGACCCAATGGAGACATTCTTCTCGTCTTCTTCGAAGATCCGGATGTTCTACGTCTCTTCGACTACAGCGGGTCGTCGATCCTCGCCCTTGGGATCGATTGGGTCCGCCTGCCTTACCATTCTCAAAGCGGTGGACAGAGTGTATCACGACCATGCTTGCTTCTGATTTCCTCTCGCCTTCCCAACTCCTTTCGGAGTTTGGAATTTGATCATTTGATGGAAAGTTGAGACCACCGCTTCAATAGCGTTTAGCAGTGGTCTGCCGATGATGTCGTGGTACGCCGAATTGATCTTCACCACTATGAAATTGGTCAGGCGGGTAACTTGTCGTGGTTGTGTACCAAGTGTCACCGGTAGGGTGATGATGCCAGCTATCGGGGCGGAATGCCCGGTGAATCCTATAAGAGGTCCCGAACACGGCTTCAACTCCGTTGAGGACAGTCTCATTCTTTCCAATGTAGTAAAGAAAAGTACATCGCACGAGCTTCCAGTATCGACGAGTAAGCTCTTTACGACGATCTCGTTGATGGTAGCTGTGATGACGACGACATCATCATACATCAATTCTACATCCTCTAGATCTTCATCCAAGAAGGATATAGGAGGCATAGAATCTCTAAGATGCTTTTGCCCCACGGATATTATCATCAACTTCCAGCATATGGGCTTTGGAACGCGATTGATAGTTTCGGGTGTGGTGGACATCTCACTATCATGTTGATGGAGATGACGCTGGGAGGTCCCAAGGCATCGCCAGAGGGTGTTGATCGGTGAGCCGACATGGTCGAGATATTTGGTCGACTGGGATGTTGACTCCTGTTTTCCACAGACGACGTCAAATTGTTAAAGCCAAAAATGACCAAAACAATTATCTTGCTGACGTGGACCTTTCGCGCTGAGTCGGAGCCTCGTTAGCGGGTTGAGTGGGACCCTAAGTTGAAAGAACCAGGGTCGGTTGATTGATAATGGATGGCTTGCGATAACCGATCGACCTTCGAGCGGCCCATATGTCGACGGATCGAGGCTGGGAGGCTCCGGAACGACTCTCATAGAGGATCGAGACTCGGCGATCTGCACCACAAGGAAGCATCAGGGGGGTCGGATTTGGGTTTCGACCCAAATCCCATCCGATGCTTAAGTTAGAATGGGAACTTAAGGAACAGAGGGAGCTTGGAGCAACTGAGATCGACACACGGAGGTACGTCTCAGACTGATGTCGCAAGCTCTTTACTGGAAGAAATATATGCTCAAAGAATAGAGTTTATGTATTAGATCTCGTACCTTGGTAATTGGACCATCATACCATTGTCTTTGCATGTATTTATAGGCAGTTCTATGATGATTGTGAGTAACCGTCCGTCATTGATTCGGGCGTGATCTTCTCTGGGATTCGTGATAACGGCTGCTCATTTACTCGGCCCCATTAACTTCCCCCCGAGTATCAGCGGAAGCCCAACGGTCAAGTGAGCCGTTCACTTGACTTGGTATTGCTCCGCCTTAATGACGGGCTTCGGGTCGTTGGTGCACTAAATGGGTCGGGTATGCGGATACTCCTTCTTGATCCATGTGCACTAACACTCCCTGATGTTAAAACATAAGGTGACTGTGCATTCTCCTATTTCCATTTTCCAGTCAGTTCGCTGGTGACATTAAAACATCGGATACAAACTTGGAGCATTTAAGATATACATTCTAAAGCTATAACACCGTTGCATGTTTTTTTCGTAATTGTTCTCATTTTATAAAAACAAAAAAACTCTTTATGTTTTGTCCCCTTTGCAAAACTTTCCTGCCTCCGCCACTACCTCCGATCTACCCCACAATTACGCAATCTGAGACTCTTAACTCTGCTATTTGTTGGACTAAACATCCCGACTAGGCTTAAGGTTAGCAACTCTGATCGTCGGCTCCTTCATGTATGTACTTAGGTTATGTAAACTGCACAGTGTCTTCGATAGCATTGGACATAGCCTTAGAATCAA
>JAULAV010002186.1:0-25000 GCA_030789695.1 Scilla litardierei | reverse complement strand
ACTGACTGCCACCCTTGGGGGGCTGGGAACCCACCCCCGGTGATTTCATGGTGGACTGAAAAAACCCCCAACCCATTACCACTTTCGTAGAAAACGGACGATTTTTGTGGAAAATAGCCCCAAAGGCCAAAACCCTAAAACTGTTATTTTCGCAACCCCGCAGGACGAAAACGTGCACTTGCGAAATTTTCGCGGCCCCGACAGCAAACGATACACGAAAAACATAACAAATTCTATTTAGGGTTTTTGGGACAAATTTTTTAACGCCAGAAATTTTTGGGACACACAATAATATTTTAACCCAACATTCACCTTTATTTTGGTCCTTACATACCTTTAATTTGGATGTCTGAAGCATGTTAATTTATACGATATATTTTTAATGCATGGAGCACAATTATATATCTCTGATTAAATCATTTAAATGCATGTTGCATAACTACATGCATGTGATGAATATTATATGCCTGCTGCATACTCTATATTCTGTTATGCATGTTTGATACTCTGTTGTGGTTTTGGATCGGCTATTTGTCACCATTTCTTTTTCCTCGCATTATTTTTTCTTTTTGAAAGAAATTGTAGTGAGGATTATTTTGTAAAATTCCATGACTGTCGCACGTCCGATGGAGAAGATGACATACTTCCAGAAGCTGGGGCTCTATAAGGGTTCCCAAGTTGTATTTTCTTTTCATTTTAATGGGACATTATATGGACTTTGGTTTGTAATTTGTAAATGGTGACTAACCGATCCACACAACAAGTATCTATGTCTGGACTGCATGATTATTTATTTTTCAAATATTTAAGTGTTGCTTATTTAACAGGCTTAGATAAAATGGCAAAGATAGTGAGCGTCAACTTCGATGAGCACCTGTGTCTCGTCTCCGACTTTGCCAAGTCGAATGACTATGAGATCATCATTACCCTAAGGTAAGACAAAGACACAGTGGTCTATCCGATGTGTTGATATCCATTTCTCAACACATCTATGACCACGAACCGTTTAAGACTTACGTTTATATTCAGTCGCTTACTACTCATAATAGAAATCTTATCTAGATACATAAGGACCTAACTATAAGTCTATGGACATTATTTAAGTATATTAATTCAAACGATTTCATACTTATGATAATAGATACCATATACAGTATGAACAAGACGTATACTTAGGATAAATCGCCTTATGGGCATATATCCTACTACACAGCTAAGCTACGATAACATGATATATGGTAATATAAAATGAACGGGGAAGGGGTATACCGATATCGAGAGTCGCGACGAAAGCAAATGTGATAGTACGTGTGCATAGCCTCGAAGTTAAAAATACCCCAAGCTATTCCAACCCCTAGCTTCTCCTCGAAAAGCTCCAATATTACTTGCAATGAAAAATGAAGATGATATTAGTAGGTAATTAAGAAATTAAATGGGGTTTTGGGTTCTAAAATAGAAAATATTCGGATAGGTTTCGAATTGAAGAGAAATGGGGGGGAGAGAGATCTGGAGAGAGAGAGAGAGAGAGGAAGATGAGGGGTGGAGGGAGATAGGTGGTCGGACCGAGCTGGGCGGAGGGCGGCGCTCGGGTGGTAGGTGTGGCGGCACTCCGATCGGAGAGATTGAAACGAGTGGCGGCAGTTTGGGCGAAAGGGGGATCTCGAGCGCTAGGTTTGAGTATGATTAGGGTTTGGGTCGAGTGGGGTTTGGGTTTAAATAAGCCTAGTTCGACTCAGTTTAGGTTGTGGGCCCCTCTCTCTTTAGTTGCTGCTCGATCAAGCAGCAATACCTGCTCGGTCGAGCTCAAAAAATTAGGAAAAAGAATTTGAAATTTGAACCCTAGGTAGCGTCCAGCTACTCGATCAAGCTGCTTACTCAGCTCGGTCGAGCTAAATTAAAACATAGTAGTGATTTTCAGCTCTTCTTGCTCCTACTGTAGCTCGACCGAGCAGGGTAGCTACTCGGTCGAGTACAACTGATTTCCAGAGCGACTTTTTCAGCACTTTTGGACTCCTACTGTAGCTCAACCGAGTAGCGTAGCTACTCGATCGAGTCCAATTAAAAATAGAGTGCTGTTTTGCCCCTTCTCTCCAGCTTACTGTAGCTCGACCGAGCTAGGTAGCTGCTCGGTCGAGTGACAGTGTGTTGTCTCCCAATCTAGATTTGGCTCTCCTCGTCATTTCTTCTCGGCTCTTTCTCCAAAGTTTCATCATTTGGCATGCGCTCTCTATTTCTCACCTGTACAAGTTAGAACACGTCAGAAATTTTTATATTTTTATATTTTTATATTTTATGATTTACCAATGAATTAAGAACATTTTTATTTTGGTTTTTAAATGAAAAGAAGAACAAAAAGAAAGAAATAAAACTAAAAAGATAAAAATTTCTGGTTGCATCCCGATAAGCACTTGTTTAAAGTCGTAAGTTCGACTCCATCAGGATTTTCAATTACGCTTGTCGATGTTGGGCGCATATGAAATACGCCCGTCGTGCTTCCCAATGAGGCCTTGCGTTGGAAGTTGGTGTGCCTCTCCTCATTGGCCGTCGACGATCGAATAGATTGTAGCCTCCGGTTGTTGATCACGCAATGGTATATCCGGTGGCTCCTCGTCGAGTACTCATAAGTAAGCGACCAGTGCCTTGTTATGTATGACATCACCTTCATCATCTAAGCTCATCCTGATGGGGTCTTTAGAGATCTCCTCCATGGTGTATTCATCAGTAGCCTTGTCCTCTAGGAGTTCTAAGTTGCTTGCATCCTCGCATGGGGAGCGCTCCTTTATCGACCTTTGGAGATGGAAATCGACCTCAATGTTGCCAACATTCATAGATAGCGTCCCCTCACGGACATCGATCAAGAATCCGATCGTCACCATGAATGGATGCCCCAAAATAATCTGAGAACTCCCCTTCTTCGGCATGTCTATAATCACAAAGTCTACCAGCACGCATAGTACTCCCGGTATTTGTAGAATGATTTTGCGTGCAATACCGACTGGGTAGGTAATGGATTGATCTGCCAATTGGATGCTCATGTCGGTAGGCTCGAGTTAGATTCCCGTACTCAACCTCTTGAAGATGGAGAGCGGCATCAAACTAATGCTTGCCCCCAAATCGACCAAAGCTCTGTCAATAGGGGTGCCGCCTATGGAGCATGGTACTATGAATCTTCCGGGATCCGGCAACTTCGTAGGTAGGGAATTCTTGATGATGGAGGTGCAATTATCCGCTAGCTTCACTGCTTCTTGCTTGCGCTTCTCCGCTATTAGATCTTTCAAGAATTTGGCATGAGTGGGGATCTCCGTAAGCGCATCCAAAAAGGGGATATTCAAATAGATACCCTTGAGTAGCTCTACAAATTTGGCATACTTTTTCTCTAGCTTCGCCATGGCTAGTCTCTGAGGATAGGGAGGTGGAGGTCGGCTCTCCTCATCCTTTGTGGTATCCTTTGGAACATGTTTTTCTGAAGTAGTAGCATCTGCCAGTGCCATAGTGTTGGTAGGCAAGGTGGAAGGTAAAGCCTCCCTCTCTCCAATAGCATTGGCTCCTTTGTAGCTCTCTTCTCGTCCTTGGCTGTAATAGGTGCTGAAATAGTAGTGATATCTTCCTCTTGAATGGGAATAGCTGATTTTGGCTCACATTCTTAGAGACCAGCGCCATTGTAGTGTCGGTACTCTTTCCTCCCCTCGTGGTGATTGCAACCACTGCGTTAGCTTGCCCCCTAGGATTTGGCTCCGCCTGAGAGGGCAATCTCCCTTGATTATTCATTGGTTGGGACATTTGGGCTTTCAGTTCATCCATGGAGGTGTTTAGATTCCTAAAATGCACTGAATTTTCGGTGTTGATTTTTGCGTGCCCATTCATAAAGGTGTCCAAGGTCGCCTCTAAATTCGGTTTTGGAGCCGCCAGTGGGTATTGTTGCTGTAATGGCCGATTATAGTACCCCGGTGGTATATAATACCCAGATGGTCTAAACCCTTACTGTTGTTACTGTGGAGGCAGCCCTTGTTCCTGAGGAGATTGTTGTGGCCTTTGTTGGGTTGGAGGTTGTAATGCTCCATTTGGGTTGCTATCAGAAAACCCGGGATGATTCATCGCCGCCGGATTTTTCCATTTATTTCTCCCCTCTCCTCCCATATAATGGACTTGCTCTGTCGGTACGTCCGTTTCTTCGCAGGACACTTCTATTGGGGCGTACCCTTGCTTGGCTTCATGAGTAGCATATACCAGAGCTCTAGGAGCAAGGGGAATAGCATCCAACCTCTATTCTATCCTTGCTACCTGCTTGCAGAGGGTCTCGATTTGACCATCTAGGTGTGTAGCTATTTTCACCTTGGGGCCCTTAACTGTTGAGCGTTCATCGCTCCATTGTTGGTTGTTAGAGGCCATTTGTTCTGACAAAGATATGACCTCCTCAGGTAGCTTCCAAAAGAGCGCCTTGAGCGGAGCGTCTATGATCATCTTGGTATCTGGCTAGAGCCCATTATAAAAACTCTGAATAAGGTGCCACTCCAGGACTCCATAGTGAGGGCACTGGTGCTGCAGATCCTTGAATCTCTCACATGCCTTATATAACGACTCTTATGGGAGTTGCTTAAAATTGGTGATCGCCCCTCTGATCCTCACCATTTTGGACAGTAGATAGAACTTGTTAACGAAGGCCAGGGCCAACTGTTCCCAAGTTATGAAAGTATTTGATGGGTGCACCGTCAACCAATAAGAGGCATGGTCCCTCAGTCTTCAATTCTGAGCTTTATTGCATCGCTGCTCACGTCTTTGACCTGGAAGGTGTCCACTTCGCCAACAAGAGGTCTATATGATGGTTAGAGTTCTCATGTGTGTGGCCATGAAAGGGGTCTTACTGCATCAGATTAATCAAGCCAGTCTTCAATTCAAAGCTTCTTGTCGCCAGCTGCAGCCTCAAGATGGAAGATGTACTATATAGATTTGGCTTTATGTGGTCCTGAATGGACCCAATACATGAAGGAGTAGTATTGTCGTCTGCCATCGGTTCTATGAATATCTTATTCCTCTTTTCAGCTTTGAGTCTTCTCGCTGTCTTTTCAATCTCGGCGTCAAATAATAATTCTCTATTAGAACGCCGAGGCGAGTGTTCATGCACAAGCAAAAACTCAGAGAAAAACCGTCAGTAGTAAAGGAATAAAAAGAATAAAAATATAAAGGATAGAAGATGGTAAGAATTGCAAACAAATTCTTCAATAAAGAAATAAACCCAAGCAATAACCGTTACTTCCCCGGCAACGTCGCCAAAATCTTGATGCGCCCAAAATTAACTTCAAAACCCACCTAGTTATGACACGAATCACACAGAGATAAATTCCCACTAACAATGCCAAGGGCTAGATGTGTTCCTAAATTAACCCCAGAAATTACCGCAAGTGCACGGTGTCAGACTTTGAAGTATAGAAAGATGTCGAACCCACATGGAGGTGATGTTAAGTAACTTGGGTATTTTCCAGATCTCAGAACAATGTCATCATGCGTATTCAAATTGGTTGTCACAAAATATCTCTTATCAAGATTATCAACAACATATAAAGACTAGAGCAATAGGACTCACCACTAGGGTCGTCGGATGTCGATGCTATGTTAGGATTCTTACGTTGGCCTGGCTTTATTAAAGGGAGATTGTCGCATCCAAGATGTAGAAATCATGACCAACTCTCGGTGTATCATTTGTCGAACGTATCTTGTGTAGGCCCACCTCATGGATGACTTCACACGATGCGTGCATTAATTACGACAACTATACTCAAACTCTGCTCACGCCACCTCGTGGATTAGTACTTCGATTTGTGAATTGGAGGCTCTTTATTGATGCTACTATCGTAGTCATCAATTAGTAATATAGAACGTCGGTAGATCCCGTCAAAGTGCACGCCACTATCGTGGTCAAGAACCCTAATTGGATTCACTAACATACTAATTATGCTCATAGGATATCCTTGCAAGATAAGTGCCACCTCGTGGATCACAAACCCTATATGGAATATCCTACAAACTTGCCTAAATCAACCAAATCACACCCTTTTTGCACCAAAACAACCTAAAAATACTAACATTACCATTAGCCCTAAATAAGACTACTCATGGATCATGGAGATGACAATAGAAAATTCGACAAAGACTTGAGAGATCAACATCACAATTGAAGACATTAAATAAAGCATATAAAGGGAGGAGATCGTTACTAAAACATCGTAGATCAACAAGCAAACACAGAGACTTAAGTGCTCAAGAGTCCAAGCAAATGCGACTATTAAAAATATTAACCTTTTCTTTTACAAATTAGCGACGACTAAGAACTCTCTTCAAGAAAACTAAAACTAAAGAAAAATAGTCCCCCCATAATAAAGGGTTAAAATAATGCTTATATACAAGGGGTATGGACCCCACAAAAATTAGAAAATATGGGCACTTGGGCCCACTAACTAATCTGGCCGCGACGCCCTACTCGGTCGAGTAGAGATGCCGCTCAGTCGAGCTAACATGCGGCTCCGCTTTGCTGCTTCTTTGGCTCTGGGCTGATCTGGGCTACGTGTTCGAGTAGCCCCTCCACTCGGTCGAGCTACGGTAGGCCTGAACTCTTTTCAAGATATTGTTCTGCTTGGTGGCGACTCGGGTCGCGGAGATGGTCTCCTCGGTCGAGTACGCTTTGTTACTTGGTCGATCTACAGTGCTCGGAGAATGGCTCAGAATCATCGCTCTGTTTGGATGCAGCTCGATCGAGCTGGTTGTCTTCTTGGTCGAGTGGGGCGTGTCCGTTCTTGCAGTGATTTCTTCGTGTCAGCTCGATCGAGTACTGATCGACTCGATTGAGTAGCCTGTGACACAGACTCCAATTGCCCCTAGAGCTCTCAACTCTTACTCTCTTCTCCTTCTCTCCTCCATTCTTCTTCCTTGCCTTGCCGAACACCTATGGAACCTGGCCAATGATGCTCCAGACGTCTCGGATGTGTCAGTATCCTATAATAGCTCTAATTCACTCCAAAGTTCCTGAAAATCCACAAATCTATGCAAAACTCGAATATAGCATTAGAAGCACGATAATATATGAAAATATGAACTTTGAATGGCGAATATGATATGAAATAATGCAGTAAATGTATGGAAAATATGGACACAACACCAATATGCGTATGATCCGAGCCATTGACCAAGAGAGATATTTCTGGCTATATGGACCGGCATCCACTCCTTACACCAGGCTACCCAACCCCAGAATTTTTGGACCTGGCACCACTTTGAGGTGGTTTTTCTCACCTGACACCGATTTAGCTTCAGGTGTCAAGGAACCAGTCCAGCAGCTTGACCCACGCTAGCCCCAGCCCCGGGACCATGTTGATCCTTCTAGTGCATCCACATCAGCTGGCCCTGTAGTCACCCAGCCCTCCATTAGTATAGGAGATCTTGACACCAGGTCGAGGGTACCAGTAGCATTCATCTCCTACCACCCCCACCACATTCCCATATCGAGCACCTAGCTCACTTAGAGGAGGATTTTAGGACTTTTAGAGACTCCACCATCAGCACCCTGACTAAGGTTAGAGATACTCTCTCTGATTTCAGAACTTCATTTGATGGCCTGGCTCTTGTTGTCGTGACGCTCCAGTCCCAGTTCGACCAGGTCTATCAGAATCATTATAGTCAGGGCCATTATCCAGCTGCAGCATCATATCTCCTCCCAGTCCGTATCACACCCCACCCATCCCACCCCCCTCAAACTGCTCAAATCCCAGCTTCCACTTCCATTCCCACCCCTCTTGTATATATACCCTCCACCTCACTACACGTTTACATCCCATCCCAGCCGTCTCTGGTGCCCGAGTACACCACATTCATCACACCACGCATTAATACACCACCACTCTCCCCACAGCCGGATCCTGGAATTCGGCACACTTCTACCCCTCCACCATCACCCACCCCGACCCTGTGATTCCATACACATTTCCACCACCCATCACGGAGTCCGTTCCCATTCCTTCCCCTTCACATACCCCTCACCTCTTCCCACTTCCCCACCACGTGGCGGCACCATCATCCTTCTCTACTCATCCTCAGAGGACGACTAGACCACCCCATCTCCACCCCCACCTCCACCAATAAAATCTTAGCTTGTCCACACCACTCCATCCCCACCACACGTTGACACAGCAGCTGAGCATTCAACTGATTCCATTGTCCCATCCACTCCACCCACTACACCTATACAGCCACCACCTGATGGTGGCTCAGCTTGATTGGAGAACCACATATTTTTGGCATTCCCTCGTCATTTAGCCCATGCATCGCACACTTGCATCATTTTTGGGCACAGTTTTATACCGCTTGGGGGAGATGCACCTGGGTCTCCTTCCCCTAATTTTATTTGTCTTCACGTCATTTTCTCTGTTTTATTCGCGTTGAGGACAACGCTTGGTTTAGCTTGGGGGAGGAAGTCTTCCGCGCTAATTTTCTCTTTTCCCTCTTATTTTCCTATTTTACTTGTTGTTTTCGTTTTCATTTCACTTTTTCTTTCTTATTTTTCCATCTTTATTTCTTTTTCATATGCATCATGTTTAAATTCAATATATGCATTCAAACCCCAAAAAACGAAATAAAAAAATCAAAAACTACAAAAATATTTGCATTCGCATCATGCATCTTGCACCTTCATGCATACATTTGTATATACTTGCACTCGCCTCGAGAATTTTTCGAAAACGAGTTTTTATATTCGCTGAATCCTGAATTGAAATTCTTTTTCCGAACTTTTATGATCGATTTCTATGATGTCGATTTGTATATGTGAATAGTTCGTATTCTTAGCTCAAATTCCTTGTAATACCCTAGCTTTGACCGTCCTCACAATCCCTAAGATAGGAGTACTTGAAACCAACCTAGATTGACACCTAGGACCCCATTCTATGCATGAACTGTAGAGCTGATATTTGTGTATAATATTTTATAGTCCCTCGAGACTTGGATAACCAAACTTCACCTAGTACTGAGGATTGAATCTGCCTAGTTTACCCCATGCTTTTCAAAAAAACCAAAAAGAAAAAAATTGTGACTAGAAAAAATAATATGCACATTTCCCCAAGCGAAGCTGAGTAACCTAATCCTCACGATAATACCGTCGGGGCCTCGCGTAAAAAGGCCTAGCTACGGGGAGTGCAGATGAATAAGAATTTCATTTGGGTTGAGCTAGTAGGTCCGATTGGTCCTTCTTGGCCCTATGCCCTAAGGTCGTCTGATCTGGGAGTCACCGACCCAACACTCCTTACACAACCCAATTGCAAATCCCAAAAATGTGTATATAAAAAATTGCATATACATGTATATATATGGAATCATGAATAGACTTGGCAATTTCTTGAATCAAGGAACCGTGTCGTGTCGTGAGCGTCACTTCCTCGATCGACCAATATCCCATTATAACATACTTATCCCCTATTCGACCATTGTATAGCTTAGGTTCCTACATGCTCAATCTAGGGCCGGGGTAGAGGAATTGTCTTAGAATGTGAGTATAGCCATCGTCTAGTGTATTGCTTGGCGATTTGAGTAGGGATGATGTTCTAGGAACATATTCTCGCCGACGAAAAGATTTCTGAGCATTTGTGTAACGACTGGTTTTCATGTATCTGGATTTATTATATTATATATATATGTTTGGTGGATTTTCTCCTCATGTGTGGTTTTCGTCTCCGTAGCTTTCACTTTCGATCGTTTCGTCGTGATTTCTTAGCTTCTTCCTTGGAATCGTCGATTTTGGAGTAAGTCATTCGTGAAGGGCTTCATATCGGTCATATCTTATTGTTAGATAAAGCCTAGGAGTCTTAGGAATCGATCCCGGAGCTTCGCGCTCCATTTCAGAACTTTTTGTGCACGTTAGCCGGTACAAGAAGGGGAACCGACCGACTAGATGACGATTTAGTCGGTCGGCAAACCTTCATGGATCGACTAGTTGGCTTTGTTAATTTCTCAGGAGTTACTGTTTACTTTTAGTCGGTTTAAGAACAACCACCGACCGACTAGATGCTCAACTAGTCGGTCAGAACTTGCTCTCAGACCGACTAGTTTCTGTCAATAGATTTCACCTAAGCTACTGTTTATCGTTAGTCGGTCCATGAACACTCACCGACCGACTAGGTTGCAAACTAGTCGGTCGACGGGCCTTCATAGACTGACTAATTCATTACCCAAATTTTTCTCTACTTTCGCTGTTTGGTGTTAGTAGGTCACAGTTAATCGACCGACCGACTAGTTGTTAAACTAGTCGGTCAGCCACTCTTCTTTGACCGACTAATGACCCCAGAAACCCTAATTTTTGGGCAGCCGTCGGTTGTGCCTATTTAAACCCCCCCAAATGTTTTCTTTCTTCATTCATTTCTCCTGAGCCTCCTTCTTCTCCAAATCATCATCCATCTAACCCTATCCCTCTTCCTTCATCAAGAGCCCATCCCCCTCTCCATTTTGGCCGGCAACCACTTCTAGATCGCCGGAAAACCCCCAAAAACCCCCTTTAATCCATTTTCTCCAGATTTTCCCCATCATTTCATATCTGAACCCTAGGTTCCCCGGAGCGTTTCTTCCGTTGCCGTGCTTGCTCGGCATCATTCTTCCTTTCCGATACGGTAATAACTCGATCTCTTAATATCCTCACAGCCCATTTGTGTTTTTGTGAAACCCTAATAAAACTAGGTTGGATGTTGTTCTAATGTTGTGTTACCATGGCAGCGATCTCATCGCCGTAGTTAGCATTTGTGTGACGGCCTCGTTGATCGTCATCCTCGGTGCTAGGCAAGTGAAACTTGCCACTTATGGGTTTGGGCCATGTCTTAGGCCATTGCTTGTTGTAGGCGTAAAAGAGACTAGGCGACGAAATGATACTCGCCTAGGCGCAATTTTAGGAACTAGCTTGACAACGAAGCTAGATCCGACATTTATCATGTTGCACAACTACCATATCATGTTTAATTTCCATTAACGGTACGCGAATTAATTGTCATGTCATTGCATTCTTTAAGTGTTCCCGTGATTGCGTAGCTCCGCTACACCTTGTGAAATGATTGAGGCTAGGTGCACCCCTATGGCAAATGAAATACGCTCCTGGTTTGTGATCCAGGAATTGAGCTCTTGTGCGGGGCAACCCTGGCTCATTTACTGAGCTCATGTATAGGGACCTTGGCTCGTTTACACGTGGGTATTGGGGTAAGAGTTAATTTCCATTAATGGTACGCGAATTAATTGTCATGTCATTGCATTCTTTAAGTGTTCCCGTGATTGCGTAGCTCCGCTACACCTTGTGAAATGATTGAGGCTAGGTGCACCCCTATGCCAAATGAAATACGCTCCTGGTTGTGATCCAGGAATCGAGCTCTTGTGCGGGGCAACCCTGGCTCATTTACTGAGCTCATGTATAGGGACCTTGGCTCGTTTACACGTGGGTATTGGGGTAAGAGTTAAGCGGCCATTCAACTGGGAGTCTGCCCGATCAGTAACTGCAGTTGTAAGGCGTAAACTCTGGGTTCTGGGGTAGTGTTAAGCGGCCAATCAGTGTGAATGTCAAACCGTTCAGCTGTAAGGCGTAAACATCTACAAATAACTTGAAACGTGACTAGTGAAAAGATTGAGATTGTTAGTAGCTTGGCTACTCTTGACATGCCCTGATAGATTGTTCTCTTGTACTTATTGTTTCACCATGTCTTACTTATGCACTTATACCATAACTGCCATGTCATGCATACTATAACTACTAGGTTGTTAGTTTACCTTACTTTCAGTTTCCTTGCCCAAGTCTTTTAGACTTGCTGACTTGTGCCCCTTTACTCTTTTGGGTGACACATGTTAGATCCTGAGCCTGAGTTCATTGTTGAGGACGAGGTGTTTGCTGACGCCGAGCCCGAGCTTGTGTTTGGTGAGGAGTACGTGGACACTGGGGACCCGGCCTAGTGTCTTCGTTGAGCTTTCCCTTTTTGTTTTAGACTGCTGTTTAGTTGTCGGTGCGTGGAACCTATACCTTGTTATGTTTTTCCTTGTTGGCCTTGTTCTGGGCCTTTAGACTCTTTCTTTTAGCCTAGTGGCTTTTCTGGATGTTGAACTTAATTTTCATGTTGGACAATTTATGAGATTTGAGATTTTATTTCTGTATCTCCTTGTGTTATTATTGTTGTTCCGTTTGTGGTTACATGGACCTGATTATGTTTTATTGACGCTTATCGGGTTTGGGGCTTCACAGCTCCACTCTCGTGCGGACCTTTTCACGGCTCGCCTCCATTTTAGGGAAGCGAGGCGTGACAGGTTTTGTTGGTGTCCCATGCAGGTCCTTCTGTAACTGTGATTATCGGAATGACGATAATAATATTAGAATGTCCAATAAACTAAGTTTGACATCCGAGTCATAAGCTATGAGTCTAATCTGCTTCGTTTTCTGTGTCATTAGATGGCAGGAAGACGATTCACCCGTGGTGGAGGTAGTGGTGCGTCCCCTCATGACGAGGAGCCTGAGCGGGAACCCACCAATGGAGAGATGATGCGGATGATGCTTCAGATGATGCAGGTGCAGCAGGGCGTGCTCCTGCAAGTCCAGAATGCTCCACTTGCTCGAGCTGCCCGGGCACTTCCGGATGCCCATCGCTCCGAGCCGGGAGCGAAGCAATTTCGGGAGCTGGGCCCTGCACATTTTGATGGGTCCGAGGGTCCTCTAGCAGCCGATGAGTAAATTCGGAACATTGAGGATAACTTGAAGATGGCCAAGATCTCCTCGACAGGATGGGTTGATTTGGCAAAGATGCAACTCAAGGATAATGCTCGGAACTGGTGGGATGCGGAAGAGAAGATGCTGGTGGAGCCGATAGCTTGGACTACCTTTAAGTCCAGGTTTGATGAGGAGTTCTTTCCGAAGGCTGCTAGGAAGGAGATGCTGCAGCGCTTTATTAATCTGAAGCAAGGGAGCTTGACGGTGGACCTGTACCACTAAGAGTTCACTAGGCTGAGTCGGTTCACACCGAAGATGGTGCATGATGCTGATGAGAGGGCTCAGAGGTTCCTGCAGGGACTTGCTTCGGAGTTTCAGAGTTTTGTGTCTTCCTCTGATCTGGACTCTTATCAGAAGGTTCTGGTCGCTGCAAGGAGGCAGGAGCTGAACCTGAGTCAGAGGAGAGGACATATTTCTGGTGCTAGGAAGAGGCCTATGGAGCAGGCTAGGGCGGTGGTTAGGCCTGGTTTCAAGCCTAATCATCCGGTGCAGTTCAAGAGGCCAGGAGGGCTTATTCAGAAGACTTGCCATTTCTACGGCAAGCCTGGCCACATCAAGGATCAGTGTAGGAAGTTTCTGGGCCAGTGTTTGGTTTGTGGTGATGCTTCTCATGTCGTGAAGGATTGTCGGCATGCGAATCAGCTGCGGAGGGCACCTGTTGCAGCACAGCCGTTGCAGCAGAGAGTGCCTGTTCCTGCTGGACGTGGAGCAGCTCTTATTCCACAGAGGCAGGCTTTTCAACAGGCTTTTCCGCTGAGGAGGCAGGCTTTTCTGATGACCGCTGTGGAGAGCGAGGTTATGGATGAGATTATCACAGGTAACTCTCCTTCTAGCTGTTCCTTTGTTATTTGGCCCTGTTTGTTAGATTATGTTGTTTGCTTGAACATGATTGTTTGCTAGACTAGGGCTTGATTGTTAGAATGTTTGTAGGTGTGATTTTGGTGTGCACATTTCCTGCACGAGTCCTCTTTGACTCAGGTGCATCGATGTACATTATTTCTCGAAGCTTCGTGGAGAAGCATTCTTTGTCAACGTCCCCTCTTTCCAAGAGTTGGAACATCGTTACAGGGAATGGCGTGGTCTCGGTGCATCTTGGTTGCAATTCTTGCCCGTTGGTGTTTTGTGGACATGAGCTTTACGCTGATTTCATTGTCCACGACATCATCAACTATGATGCGGTCCTTGGGATGGATTGGCTTGCGAGCTTCTATGCTACGATCGACTGTCGGAGGAAGAACATCGTGTTTGAGATTCTCGGACACCCATTGTTTGAGTTCAGCCGTGGTAGTAGTTCGCTTGGTCCTGTCAGGTTTCGGGCCAGGTCGGTGGAGATTGTGGCTATGCAGATGGAGCTGAAGAGGCCAGTGGTTGTGCGGGACTTTGATGACGTCTTCCCCGAGGAGATGTCTGGTTTGCCACCTGATTGAGCTCTAGAATTTTCTATTGATCTTGTTCCGGGAGCGCAGCCGATTTCGAAGGCGCCGTATCGTATGGCACCCGCTGAGTTGGAGGAATTGCGGAAGCATCTGGATGAGCTTTTGCAGAAGGGTTATATCAATCCTAGTGTGTCTCCGTGGGGAGCACCGGTCTTGCTGGTGAAGAAGAAGGAAGGTTCGCGTCGCATGTGCGTGGACTATGGAGAGCTGAATGCGGTGACCATCAAGAATAAATACCTGTTGCCTCGCATTGATGATATTTTTGATCAGCTTGGAGGTTCGAGGGTGTTTTCGAAGTTGGATCTGAGGAGTGGTTATCATCAGTTGAAGGTGAAGAAGGATGATGTTCTGAAGACAGCGTTCAGGACGAAGTATGGACACTACGAGTTTATGGTTATGCCTTTCGGTGTAACCAATGCACCCGTAGTTTTCATGAATCTGATGAATCTGATCTTCTACGACTTTTTAGATAAGTTTGTCGTTATCTTTATTGACGACATTCTGATCTATTCGAAGTCGGAGGAAGAGCATGCCTCGCACTTGAGAACAGTGTTGGAGATTTTGAGGAAGCATCGGCTGTATGCTAAGTTTTCGAAGTGCGAGTTTTGGCTGGACAGAGTTGCTTTTCTCGGGCATGTGGTGACTGGAGATGGTATTTCAGTGGATCTCGAGAAGATCAGGGCCATCAGAGAGTGGCCTGTTCCGCAGTCAACGTCTGAGATCCGGAGTTTCCTTGGGCTTGCTGGTTACTATCGGCGTTTCATTAAGGACTTTTCCCGTATTGCTGAGCCGATGACCAGATTGACGCGGAAGGATGTACCTTTTGTTTGGTCAGGTGATTGTGAGAATGCTTTTGGTGTTCTGAGGGAGAGATTGACGACTGCCCCTATTCTTGTTGTGCCTGATCGCAGCGATGGATTTGAGATCTTTTGTGATGCTTCTGGCAAGGGTCTCGGTTGTGTGTTGCATCAGCACGGACATGTTGTGGCGTATGCTTCGCGTCAGCTCAAGACTCATGAGAAGAATTACCCGACGCATGATTTGGAGTTGGCTGCCGTGGTGTTTGCTCTTAAGATTTGGAGGCACTTCTTGCTGAGTGAGAAAGTGAAGATCTTCACCGATCACAAAAGCTTGAAGTATATTTTTACTCAGAAGGAGCTCAACATGCGACAGCGTCGATGGTTGGAGCTCATGGCGGATTATGAGATTGATTTGCAGTATCACCCTGGCAAGTTGAATGTGGTTCCTGATGCGCTGAGTAGGCTTCCAGCGGTGATGATTTTGACCTCGCAGTGGAGATTACAGCAGGATTTTTGCGAGTCTGGTGTGGAGATTGTTCTTCCTGGGGAGGCTTCTTCGTTGATGTGTATGCAGATACAGTCGACGATCGTGGATCGGGTCAGGCTAGCCAGGCTGAGGATCCGAAGCTGGTGAAGATTCGGGAGCAGGTGGAAGCCGGTCTGTGGACTGACTTTTTGATTCATGAGGATGGATCTCTGAGGTTTGGAGCCAGGTTGTGTGTGCCAGCTGGGGATATTAGAGAGGAGTTGATGGTGGAGGCACACAGTTCGCCGTATTCTGTGCATCCTGATGGGACCAAGATGTACAAGGATCTTCGTCTGAACTATTGGTGGCATGGTATGAAGAGGAGTGTGGCTCGGAGTGTAGCCAAGTGCTTGGTTTGCCAGCAAGTGAAGGCGGAGCATCAGCGTACGGCAGGGTTGCTACAACCGCTTCCGATTCCGGAGTAGAAATGGCAACACATCACTATGGATTTCGTGACTGGACTACCTCGGAGTCCGAAGCAGAATGACGCGATTTGGGTGATCGTAGATCGATTGACCAAATCCGCGCACTTTATTCCGTTCCGAGTAGGACAGTCCACTGAGGCGCTAGCGAGGAGATATATGGAGGTAAATTCTTTTACTCTCCGTTTCTATTTCCTTTTTCTAGTTTAGATGGTGATGTAACGTGAATCGTGCAGGAGGTCGTACGACTTCACGGAGTCCCCGTGAGTATCGTGTCGGACAGAGACACGAGGTTTACATCTCAGTTCTGGCAGAGTTTGCAGAAGAGTTTGGGTACGCGTCTGAGTTTCAGCACGGCGTACCATCCGCAGACAGATGGCCAGTCCGAGAGGACGATTCAGATCATGGAGGACATGCTAAGGGCATGCATGTTGGATTTCAAGGGTTCGTGGGAGGACCATCTACATCTGGTGGAGTTTTCTTACAACAACAGCTTCCAGGCGAGTATTGGCATGGCACCTTTCACCGCTCTTTATGGGAGGAAATGTCGATCTCCATTGAGTTGGGATGACGTTGGTGATCGGGAGCTGTTGGGACCTGAGATGATTGTGGAGGCTGTGGATGTTGTCAGGAACATTCGGGAGAGGTTGAGGATTGCTCAGGACCGTTTTAAGCATTGGGCGGATGCTAAACGTCGTCCTTTGGAGTTTCAGCCGGGTGACCATGTGTTTCTGAGGATTTCCCCGAATCGTGGTGTGATTCGCTTCGGGAAGCGAGGGAAGTTGAGCCCGCGATACATTGGACCGTTTGACATTCTGGAGAGAGTTGACGAGGTAGCCTACCGCTTAGCCTTGCCGCCATCTTTGGAAAGAGTTCACAATGGTTTCCATGTGTCGCAGCTTCGTCGATACATTAGCGATCCATCTCATGCTGTGGATTTCTCGGAGATTACAGTTCGCCCTGATATGACGTATGACCAACAGCCATTGCAGATTCTGGACAGGCGTCAGAAGTCACTTCGGAACAAGGTTGTCAATCTTGTGAGGGTGATGTGGCGACACGACTCGCCAGGAGAGTCTACTTTGGAGAATGAGGATGAGATGCGAGAGCGTTTCCCACTTTTGTTCCCGGACAAGTGAGTGTTGGGAAATCCGAGGATGGAATTTTTCTTAAGTTGGGGAGGATGTAACGACCGATTTTCATGTATCTGGATTTATTATATTATATATATATATGTTTGGTGGATTTTCTCCTCATGTGTGGTTTTCGTCTCCGTAGCTTTCACTTTCGATCGTTTCGTCGTGATTTCTTAGCTTCTTCCTTGGAATCGTCGATATTGGAGTAAGTCATTCGTGACGGGCTTCATATCGGTCATATCTTATTGTTAGATCAAGCCTAGGAGTCTTAGGAATCGATCCCGGAGCTTCGCGCTCCATTTCGAAACTTTTTGTGCACGTTAGCCGGTACAAGAAGGGGAACCGACCGACTAGATGACGATTTAGTCGGTCGGCAAACCTTCATGGATCGACTAGTTGGCTTTGTTAATTTCTCAGGAGTTACTGTTTACTTTTAGTCGGTCTAAGAACAACCATCGACCGACTAGATGCTCAACTAGTCGGTCAGAACTTGCTCTCAGACCGACTAGTTTCTGTCAGTAGATTTCACCTAAGCTACTGTTTATCGTTAGTCGGTCCATGAACACTCACAGACCGACTAGGTTACAAACTAGTCGGTCGACGGGCCTTTACAGACCGACTAATTCATTACCCAGGTTATTCCCTACTTTCGCTGTTTGGTGTTAGTCGGTCACAGTTAATCGACCGACCGACTAGTTGTTAAACTAGTCGGTCAGCCACTCTTCTTTGACCGACTAATGACCCCAGAAACCCTAATTTTTAGGCAGCCACCGGCTGTGCCTATTTAAACCCCCCAAACGTTTTTCTTTCTTCATTCATTTCTCCTGACCTCCTTCTTCCCCAAATCATCATCCATCTAACCCTAGCCCTCTTCCTTCATCAAGAGCCCATCCCCCTCTCCATTTTGGCCGGCCACCACTTCTAGATCGCCAGAAAACCCCCAAAAACCCCCTTTAATCCATTTTCTCCAGATTTTCCCCATCATTTCAGATCTGAACCATAGGTTCCCTGGAGCGTTTCTTCCATTACCGTGCTTGCTCGACATCATTCTTCCGTTCTGATACGGTAATAACTCGATCTCTTAATATCCTCATAGCCCATTTGTGTTTTTGTGAAACCCTAATAAAACTAGGTTGGATGTTGTTCTAATGTTGTTTTTCCATGGCAGCGATCTCATCGCCGTGGTTAGCATTTGTGTGACGGCCTCGTTGATCGTCATCCTCGGTGCTAGGCAAGTGAAACTTGCCACTTAGGGTTTTGGGCCATGTCTTAGGTCATTGCTTGTTGTAGGCGTAAAAGAGACTAGGCGACGAAATGATACTCGCCTAGGCGCAATTTTAGGAACTAGCTTGACAACGAAGCTAGATCCGACATTTATCATGTTGCACAACTACCATGTCATGTTTAATTTCCATTAACGGTACGCGAATTAATTGTCATGTCATTGCATTCTTTAAGTGTTCCCGTGATTGCGTAGCTCCGCTACACCTTGTGAAATGATTGAGGCTAGGTGCACCCCTATGCCAAATGAAATACGCTCCTGGTTTGTGATCCAGGAAACGAGCTGTTGTGCGGGGCAACCCTGGATCATTTACTGAGCTCATGTACAGGGACCTTGGCTCGTTTACACGTGGGTATTAGGGTAAGAGTTAAGCAGCCATTCAACTGGGAGTCTGCCCGATCAGCAACTGCAGTTGTAAGGCGTAAACTCTGGGTTCTGGGGTAGTGTTAAGCGGCCAATCAGTGTGAATGTCAAACCGTTCAGCTGTAAGGCGTAAACATCTACAAACAACTTGAAACGTGACTAGTGAAAAGATTGAGATTGTTAGTAGCTTGGCTACTCTTGACATGCCCTGATAGATTGTTCTCTTGTACTTATTGTTTCACCATGTCTTACTTGTGCACTTATACCATAACTGCCATGTCATGCATACTATAACTGCTAGGTTGTTAGTTTACCTTACTTTCAGTTTCCTTGCCCAAGTCTTTTAGACTTGCTGACATGTGCCCCTTTACTCTTTTGGGTGACACATGTTAGATCCTGAGCCTGAGTTCATTGTTGAGGACGAGGTGTTTGCTGACGCCGAGTCCGAGCTTGTGTTTGGTAAGGAGTACGTGGACACTGGGGACCCATCCTAGTGTCTTCGTTGAGCTTTCCCTTTTTGTTTTAGACTGTTGTTTAGTTGTTGGTGCGTGGCACATATACCTTGTTATGTTTGTCCTTGTTGGCCTTGTTCTGGGCCTTTAGACTCTTTCTTTTAGCCTTGTGGCTTTTCTGGATGTTGAACTTAATTTTCTTGTTGGACAATTTATGAGATTTGAGATTTTATTTCTGTCTCTCCTTGTGTTATTATTGTTGTTCCGTTTGTGGTTACAGGGACCTGCTTATGTTTTATTTACGCTTATCAGGTTTGGGGCTTCACAGCTCCACTCTTGTGCGGACCTTTTCACGGCTCGCCTCCATTTTAGGGAAGCGGGGCGTGACAATTTGAGTTTCTCAAATTCGAGTTTTCATTTAACTCACGTATATATTCTCGATTATGGAAAATTCTCGAAGTTTCATCGCATCATTTGCATGTTGACTGCATTCCTACAATCTATGCTCTCTCTTGTCTTCCTTGAAGACAAGGAAGAGTTTAGCTTGGGGGATTTTGATGAGTGTTTATTGTATAAAGTTTTTCCCTCTTTTTTCATGCATGTTTTACATCGTTTCATTCGCCATTCCTCCCTGCTTTTTCCGTTTTGTCTCTTCTTTTGCTTTTGTGGTCCCTCACGTGCTTTGCAAGAAATATGTGCTGATTAGGGACCATATGGCAAGATCTTAGCACAAAGAGGCGAAAAGAGTGAAGCCGGTGAGTCAATTAGTGCAAAGGAGAGGATTTTGTGAAAGACAGCCACCCACGCGGCCGCGTCATCATATATCAGATGGCCACGTCAAACTACATTTGAGACCACATCAAGGCGGTCACGTCGAAGAACACCAAACGGCCGCGTCAGAAGAGGTAAAGATTGAAGATCAGAAGGACACACGGCCTACACAGTCGAAGTCCATACGGCCGCAATTTTACGAAGACAAGAGCCGATTGACATGGCCGTGACAAAAGACAATACGATCGCGTATCCGTTTTCGACGCGACCACGTTTCTAATGACGCGACCGCATCACCGAAGCCCCATTTCCCCCAAATTACGCAAGGGATCTAAGCGACCGCGTCATTTCTGGCGCGGTCACATAAGCCTGTTTTCCTGTGGTAGCTAGAGTGAAATTTGGCAGCTATTTTGGTCTTTTGGGCATGCGTATATAAGTGCCCCTTCATCCTCCTATGAGATGAATCTTTTTTAGCATTTTTCTGTTAATTTCTAGGGTTTGAGGAAGTTTGTAAGGAGTCTAAATTCATTTATTTTGTTATATTTGTTATTCTTGTTGCTTATTAGTGTAATAGATTAGTTTTTCTTAATAGAAACTCTCTCTCTTTGTTGCTATTGTTTTGTTTCATCATCTACTGCTAATCAAATCTGAATCCATGGCTTTAGATGCTTACCCGTTGCTAGGAATACCATCCATTGTAATATGTAGTGAGTAGTTTTCTTCTAGGACAATGGGATGAACCCCATTGGATTAGGACTATGGTTTGAACTAATTAATTGATTTAATTGCTGGGCTAATTGAGATTTGTGGTATACTGTGATGATTATTGTCATCGTAGATTCGACCCCCTCCCTTCGAGGCGATCGGATTGGCCGCCGACCAAAAGTCGGGACCAATCCGGGGACCCGATCCATACGACTCCCATACTATCGGTGTGGTTGACGAGAGTCGGGCATCGATTAGAGCTCTCCCAATGTAGGTCTAATCCCCAAACGCCACTGTGGGTGGGAGGAAGGTTGGGGATATTCATCGAGCATAATGCATCCAACGTACACCGATGCATCAGAGACCACTGACATCGGTGTAGGTTGGATTGGCCTATCATTGCATCACGACAGCAGGGGGTAGGACATGAATAAGGGAATAACCTATCATGAATCACGACAGTAGGAGATAGGCGAATGCCCTTAGGTCACACGACCTCTTCCGAGTCCCAATGAACCCGGCAACCGATTGATTACTAGTCTAGCCCTAACATAAGTCCAATGGTGGGGATTCCCCATGCCCTAGAGATTTTATTCATTGATCCATACTCTTTCTATATTTTCACCAACCAACCACCGACACTATTGCGTAGCTTTCACTCGAAGACCCATAAACCGATACGCATTGACCACATCCTCGTGTTCGGCCCGTAAGCGACTACACACGACCCGTGCGCTATGGTATTTTATTAGCATCGTCCCTTGGGGATATGATCAGCTTTCTTTTGGGCCATTTAATTTTATTTTATTTAAAACTCCTTTTAAATAGACTTATTGAGCTCGTTTGAACTATGATTTGAGCGCGGTTTTCTCCCTGACTTTTGTGGAAGAATCCTCTTCATTTCTATGCCTTTAAAATATGCTCGCAAACAATTTACGACATATTTAAATTGTTAAATTCCTTTTATGTACGCATCATATGCAACATAAATAATTCCCATCCATTTGCAAAAAATAAAAATGAACTAAGGCATACATCCCTCAACAGACTCACGCTCGATCATTAGATACCTAAACCCCTAACGGGGAACGCTTTTAAGGAACGTATTGAAGTCTGTGACTTTGACAAAAATACTTTTCCCAAACTAGGATTAAATACTAAGAAGCTTGAAGGTTCAGAGACTACTTCATGGGACACCAAGACTTTGTCCCACTTTGATCCGCATACAAACCAATGTAAGGATGAGATCATGAAGATCCTCCAAATACAAAACACAGTTCACATACTACCGGACAAATGCATTGACAACCAGAAGATTGTCAGATCACACGTTTCTGCTGTAAACACGCCAGCTTGGATTGACATACCCAAAGATGGATGCAATCCACCTGCAGCCGAAGCAGCCATACCTCAACAAAAGAGAGGACGACCCCCAAGCTCTAAGGAAAAGTTTCCTCGAAAGAGAAAAACTCATGGAGGAAAAATAACGATACCACCACAGGATGCTGAGCTCAGCACAAATACCTCTCCCCTCCTCAATTCCACAGAAGAGAAAAACATAGGAGAAATATCTTTAAACTACGAACGTACTAGGGCGGTATTGGATAGAAAAAACATTGTCATCGATGACGAATTTTCGTTCGATATTGCTATTCATGTCTCTAAATACGACGATGATATCGATCCATGATCGATTACCCCGGTATGCACACGCACCCGGGACAAGCGACTCATAGTCTTACAGCAAACGCACGGCGTAATGGCGAGCGGGTATCGAACTCAGCGAGGAACAATGACAGTGTCTCTTTCCAATCACCTAGCTATCAAAATGGTCAAGAATAATTTGGGGTAAAATTGTCACAATCGTTCGAATGTCGATAGAAATACCAATAAAATAAAGCACCTAGGGATAGGGAATCCCCGCTACGGACCGTATCTCATCGTTGTGATTCATAGGTTAAATCATTGCTAGACTTGAATTTTAGGTGAGCTAGTCGCAACTAAATGTAGAACCAAGCTCATGCTCTCGCGCTATCGCCGGTCTATAGAGAACCTAGGGTAGGGCCCAATCTCTTGCAAACCCTAACCTAAGCCGCTAGCGTGAAGAATGACATCATCGTTCAACCGTATCTCAAGCCCACTCTCGTGCAAACTCGAGCTACGACCTAGGTTGAGATAGTTCCTACCCGTCCAATCTCTTGCAAACAGATATTGGTATAGAATTACGATTGAAAACCCTAGCCTTGGTCCAATCTCTTACAAACCAATCCTAGAGGAATCCAATCGTAAATCTAAATCGAATTTCTAGGGCTTCCTATCAATTGGGACCCAATCTCTTGCAAATCCCAATCAATATGAATCCCTAGCTATCCGTAATTAATCAATCCCAACCTAACCCTAATCAATTCTAGCATGAATTTCACCAATTCATCACAATTTAGAAATAAGGTTCATAGGGTTCATCCCTATGCCCTAGGACAATAAAACTACTCACTAATCATCATGCAATTCATGAGAAAATCAATAACAAATTCAGCACAAATCATTGCAATAGATAAATTATCAATAAAAATAGAGTTTTTGACAAGAAAAGAGACAAACCAATGAGAATCCAATAGCATCCAACAAAAGTCCCCTTTCTAATCTCTCAAAAAGCCTAAATCTAATTACCTAAAAAGCTCTCTAAAAAGGCTGCAAAAAGTATCAAAAAGTTCTTCTCAACTAGGGCAAAAACTGGGTTTAAATACCCCTCAAAATCGCCCAAAAAATTGTGACAAAAACGCCCCTGCGTAGCCCAGAAATCGCAGTTTACGTAGCAGGAGGGGCGAAATGTCACTCGGCCGAGTGACAAATGTCACTCGGCCGAGTGACAAACCCTGTACAATTACAGTAAGTTCGGGATTTTGGGGGTCTGTCTTCGGAGGTGACTCGGCCGAGTGGATTTACTCACTCGGCCGAAGGGCATTTCTTGCTCGGCCGAGTCGGAACCGTCAAAAGCCTGTACATTTCCAGTAAGTCGGCCTTTTTTGATGGTGGATTTTCCATGCCACTCGGGCGATGCGATTTTCATACTCGGCCGAGTGGGATATCGTCCCTCGGTCGAGTGCACGCCCAATTCCTTCTGTTGGAGCATGTCCGGTCTGGTCGGCCGAGTGGTCTACTGGCTCGGCCGAGTGAGTGATTCACTCGGCCGAGTGAGATGCTGCAAATTCCCAATGTTCATCGTTTTGCTTCCTCGTCGCTCCTACGAAGTTCCTTCCTCTTCCACTTGCCTCACATCACCGAATAGCCCTCAAAAGAGCCTCGGGTGACACTCCGGAGTGGGTGCAAATCCTCTTGATCTCAAAATCACTCCGAATCGCTCCATATCTCCTGAAATACGACAAAAATAAGAAATCGTGAAAAGCATCGCAATATTGTCGAATAACTGTGAAAAACGCGATATGAGCGAGCAAAGTGGTATGCAAACATGCAGAAAAAGAGTGTAAAATACGGAGTGATCAAAATCCCCTAAGCTTACCTCTTACTCGTCCTCGAGGAAGATGAGTAAAAAGTAAACCCGACTGGCAAAATAATGGAAAAGAAGGAAAATAAAAATAAAAAATAGAATAGAAAGCGAAGAAGAGAGGCGCTAGATCATTTATCTCAGGACGTGGGTTTTGAGTACTCATATAGCATGCATCGAATATAAAACACATGTCACAAACTTTTATTTCGATATCATAGTACAATGATGCATTCGAAATAGAAAACCCCAAAAATATCAAAATAGCATGAAATATGGAATCATTCTAGGATTAGCATCGTCTGAAGCATCTAAAGCGGTATGCATAACCATAGATCACACACTTTTCAATTGAATGCTTTCTATAAGGAGTATAAGAGATATCACACGATATGGAATAGTAAGAATAGAAAAGTATGGTTTTCATGAAATGAATGCTAAGTGTCGATTTCTGGATTTCGTGAAACTTTAGCAATCTCACTGAGTATAGAAGATTACTTAGCCTAGGTTGTCATGCACAGTCAAGTAGTCACTCTCTCACACATCATTGGATCCTCTCCCCCAAGCTTATCCATAAGCGTGGTGGCATAAACAAATCAATATGTACATTCCCCATTTCTTTTGAAGCTCCAAAAAGAAGTAAAAATAAAAACAAAAAGAGGGAAGAAAGAGAGAAATAGTATGGGTTGGGATCGTTATGAACTTCTCTTCTCGTTTCTTTTCTTTTTCTCAATTTTTCTCTTTTTCTCTTTTTTTTGAATAAACATATATACATAAGTGATCCCAAATCAAAAGAGAGAAGGATATACAAGTATATATTTTTTCTTTTTGATTTT
>JAULAV010002185.1:37500-50007 GCA_030789695.1 Scilla litardierei | reverse complement strand
TAAGTCCAAACAGTAACTCCTGTACAGAAATAGGATTTAGATTTAGTCGGTCAAAGAACAACTACTGACCGACTAGTTTGTCATCTAGTCGGTCGACGAACGTTCTTAGACCGACTAAGAATGAACAGTACTCGACTGTACAGAAGAACTAAGAATTAGTTGGTCTGAGTATAAAACTTAACCGACTAGTTTAACAACTAGTCGGTCGAAAGATGAACTTAGACCGACTAAACAGAAACAGTAACTTAAGTAAAATTAATCCAAGGAACTAGTCGGTTTGAGTAGAGTCGCCGACCGACTAGATCTCAATCTAGTCAGTTGGTTCCCCTTCTCGAACCAACTAAGATGCACTAAAAGTGCCGATTCGAATCGCAAAGCTTCGGGAAGATTCCTATGGCTTCTAAGATCACCCTAACTCTAAGATATGAGCGATTTGAAGCTCGTCACGAATGACTTACTTCGAAATCGACGATCGAAGGAAGAAGCTAGAAAATCACGACGAAACGATCGAAAGTGAAAGCTATGGCGACGAAAACCACACATCCAAGGAGAAAATCCACCAACCATTTATTTTAATATAGATAATCCAATTACACAAAAACCAGTCGTTACAGTAGGAAAGAATGTAACTTTACCACTCCCAATAATAGGGGCCGAAGCCCCATTAGCCACAGAAACAGTACGATTATCAAAGATATGATTGAAGGAATGCACAGACGAGAGATGATTAGTCATATTATCAGTAGCACCAGAATCTATAATCTAAGTGCTAGATTTTGAAGATGCTGAAAAAGCATGATAATTACCTGAAGCATGGGTGGAAGGGTTACTTATTGGGATCGACATCATTGCTATTGCTGCTTGCACCTTCTTTTTCAATTTCTGATCACACTTGGCCTTGAGATGAGGATGAAGTAAAAAACACCGATCTATAGTATGCCCCTTCTTGTTGCAGTGGTCGCAATGAAATTCTCGGATACCTTTACCAGTGTTAACTGTTAGAGCACTATAATTACCTTGATTTGAAATATACTTATGATCATCAACCATAACGTTTTTACGAATTTCTTCACGTTGAACAGTTGCACAAATACTGGAGAGAGAAGGAAGTTCAGAATTCATCAATACTTGACTCTTAAGTTGCTCATACTCATCTTTCAAGCTATTCAACAAAGCAAAAATTTTGTCCTCTTCAGCCCGATTAAGGAGGATTTTTGCATCTATTGTATGAGGACGATAGATGTTCAGCTCATCCCATATATGTTTCAGATTCCCATAGTGCTCAATAAAAGACTTATTACCTTGAGTTGCATTAGCAATTTCACGTTGCAATTGAAAAACACGAGCTGCATTATTCTGATTGCCATAAAGTTCTGACACAAAATCCCATAAGTCCTTTGCAGTATCGGAAAAAGTAAAAATTTCAGAATTTTTAGGTTCCATGGAATTTAGAAGCCATACTATAACTGACTGATCATTAGCAAGCCATTCCTGCACCTTTTTCGGATCTTTATCGTCGGGACGATCAATCGTCCCATAGATATATCCAAGCTTTGATCTTCCTCCAAGAGATAAAGTTACAGCCCTAGACCAAGTTGTATAGTTAACACCATTAAGAAGCACAGAAGTTAATCGCATAGAAACAATCTGATGTGAGACAATCTGATCGGAGTCCGACATGGTAACGAATTCTACAGCCGGCGTCAGGATGGATGAGCTGCTGATTAGATTGGAGAGGGATGAGTAGAGGCAAAATTGGCAGATCTGATCGCTGCCGTTGCTCTAGGGAGGTCGGAATAGTGATCAGCCGGAACAGGACGGAACAGATCAGATCGCCGCTGAGGAAGATGGATCTGCCGCTGATCTGATCGCCATTCTGTAATGATCACAGTCCCATTGAAAGAGGATAGGCCGACGGATCAGGATTTTGAGGAAGAAGCCGAGGTTGCCCAGCGTGCTGTCAAATTTGAAGGAAAAGGACGATCGTGATCAAAGGAACAGGAAGCTGTGGTCGCCGGTTCAGGAATTTGAGGAAGAAGCCGTCGGATCTGGAAGCCGTGTTCGTCGGATCTAGAAGCCGTGGCCGCCAGATCTAGAAACTGTGATCAGAAATTTGGGTGTTGCCGCTGGATTCCTGGGTGTTGCCGTCGGATCAGGAATTTGGAAGCAAATTCCTAGGTGTTGCCGTCGGATTAGGAATTTGGGAAAGCCGTGGTCGCCGCCGGATCTGACGGAGGACAATCAGATCGAAGGAGAAGGTCAGATCCGAAGACGACGCGGATCTGAGCGCCGATCGAAGGAGAAGGTCGGATTTCAAAGGTAAAAACCAAAACAAGTTAGGAATAACCTTGCTCTGATACCATGTAGAAATAACAATCAAGAAAGACAAAGATTTAACGTGGTTCGGCTATAAACATAGCCTACATCCACACACGGAGAAGAGAGACTTTCTTATTTCAATTGTGTTACAATGAGGAGGGTAGCCGCCAATATTTATAAGGCTAGCATAAAAGACAAATATGGTAACAACATATATGCTCTTCAAATATCAACCACACATATAATGAATCAAACGGATCATATTCTCTCTTCTTTCCAATAGCATCGTTTATACAACTGGTGGATCCTCAAACAGACCCTTTTAGCATTAATTCTTTTTTATCTTCGGCATTCTATCTTATTGATTCAAAGAAGTTCATTCCTGGATATTGTTGCAATAAAGATTAAGCCGGTGAACTTATGAGCATTTAATAGGAATAAAAATCTGCTGTCACCTTGTCTTCTTTTGAGAAAGAAACTATGTATGCCTCAAGCATATATGTTCAACCAACCCATGATGTTTGCTACGACAAAGCGTGCATACTGTAGAGAGATGATGCCCTCGAGGCTATTTATCTCTGTGTGAATAGCAAAAATATCTTGTTCGAAATAACATTAAGCTGTTTGGTAATAATTTATCTAAGTTATAATGTAGTAAACATTAGATATTAACTTAGTTAAAGTTCGAAGACTTTATGCAAGGTCAAACATGTATCAAGATGAGCATCTCGATCATAGAGAAATGTTTGACCGTCTGTAGCATAAGTCTAAAAGGGTTCGTGGTCATAGATGTTTCGAGACAAGGATATCGAAACATCGGATAGACCATTGTGTCTTAGTCTTCACCGTTAAGCGGTGGCGATGATCTCATGATCGTTCGACTTGGCGAAGTCGGAGACGAGACACAGGTGCTCAGTAGAGAATGAGTTCACTGAACGATCCACAAGAGTTATCATATGGTTACATTGACCAATCTGTCAATGATAACTCTTAGTGATGATAGGCTAGTTGGTCTTTTGACTTGAGGTCATTTTACGAACCTGTGCGTGAACGATGCCACTTAGATCACTGACCTAACTTAGGGAGAATAGTAATAGGTAGAAATTAGTTAGGGAGAATAATTTGCATTTGATGCAAAGGAAGAGAAAATTGCATTTTGATGCAAATGACAATTTAAGCTATGATAGGGGACTAATTTGCATATGATGCAAAAGAGATTAAATGTGTCTTAAATAGTTTAAGACCATATTTAATAAATTAAACGCAAGGAAAAGTTCACGGGTAAGACGGGAATCTCCAGGTCTAAACCTAGGTTCAAATGGCGTCCAAATCGGACGCCAGATGCCCAAGTTATGCCCATAACAGCCCAAAAGGGTCTGACCCATGCCCAAACTGGACATGGGTCAGACCAGGCTGACCCAGGCCAAACCAGGTCTGGCCTGGGCGCCTAGCCAGGCCGAGCTGAGCTGGGTGCCCGGCCCGCCCGGGCCCGGGAGCCCGGGTGCCTGACCGGGTGCCCAGGCGGCCAGGCGCCTGGGCGCAGGCCCAGGCAGGTCCAGGCGCCCTGGGTGCCCTGGCCTGGCCTGGGCTTCGCCCAGGTCCAGGTCTGGGCTGCGCCCAGGTCCAGTAAAGCTGGCAGTGTGGGGCCCATAGGTTGGGTGCAGAACCCTATGGGTTGAGTAGTTTTTTGACGGCTCAGTTTTTGCGAAAAACAAGCCTTGGGCTGAACTTTGGGGGATCAATTGGAGGGTCAAACGGACTCCGATTGACGTACCGTTTTTCCTATGCATTCACCATTGAACGCCCTTTGAATTGATAGGTTGTATCAGTCATGAAGTTCAACGATGAGGGAGTTAAAATTCACGGAAGTTTAGCCTTTGTGAAAGGCAAACTAAATTGAATTTATTAACTCCATTTAATAGTCCCACATCGATTGTGGAGAAAAGGGGAGAGCCAGCCGCCTATATAAATAGGGGCCTCCCCCTTTCTCTAAACTCGTCCCAAGCTCCAGACCTAAGCGGCTCCCGTAAATGTTGGAGCACACTCGGATCGAAGCTTAAATTAATTCTTCTTCTCCCTATATTTCTGCCTTACTCCTGAGGGCTCTAGCAAAGCCACGAAGGAGTTCAGATTCAGATCCGAAATTTTGGCGAAGGCTTTTACTCGTGTGAAACTTTCTTCGGTGCGTGGTTGGCTCGGCGACACGAGAATTGATCGCCTCAGGATGCGGAGCGGTTCGAGGAGCGGCTCGGCGTGGGACGAGGAGCGGCTCGGAAGACGGTGCGGAACATCTTGCCCGCCCTAGGGTTGAGATTCCGGGTATGTGTTTTATAAGCTTTCGTTTTAATTATTTGCAGTAGTTTAGATCCCTCTTTGGGTGGTCAGATCCACCCCGAGTTGGCAGTGATCCTGGCTAAGATGGTCTGGTTCATTAGGGCTGCATGTTAATTAGATTAACATAATTTTTCTGCTGCGCATTTTATGTCTATGTTCCGTCCGACTTAGGACGGGAATAAAGTTTTTGTGCCCTAAGGGTCTGCAAAAACCCTACAGTGGTATCAGAGCTTGTTGAGCTTGAGTACGGGTTCTCGGTTTATGAGCTGACCCGAAGTAATCGCTCTTACTGTACCAAGTCCTGATAAGATGGAGATCTTTGATAGGTTGGGCGTTGTCGAGAGGCATGCCGTAAAACAAGTTCTGAGGTATCTTGCGATGGGTCTAGGGTGCCATGGATGATGAGCCTTAACAGTGTCGCAATGATATCAGAGTGATACCCCTACAGTGGTATCAGAGCCATCTCTGTATGTTGATCTAGGACTGCGATTAATTAATTAAACGCTTTTAAATACAGTAGAATCTTTTCTTTAAATTTATGCGATAAGTTTAAAATGATTTTAGATGTTTAAAAATTTTATATGATAGTTTTTTTAAGCATGAAAATTTTTAAAATGATGTTTAAAATTTATGTGATAATTTTAAAACTGATTTTAAAACTTTTAAATTTATGCGATAAGTTTAAAATAATTTTAGATGTTTCAAAATTTTATATGATAAATTTTTAAGCATGAAATTTTTAAAATGATGTTTTAAATTTATGTGATAATTTTAAAACTGATTTTAAAACTTTAAAAATTTATGCGATAAGTTTAAAATGATATTATATGTTTAAAAATTTTATGTGATAAATTTTTAAGCATGAAATTTTTTAAAATGATGTTTTAAATTTATGTGATATTTTTAAAACTGATTTTAAAAGCTTAAAATTTTTATGCGATAAATATTTTAAGTAGCATGCAAATTTTGTGATCTTTTAAAACAAGTTTTTTATTTTTATGAGATAAAATAAAATGTTTTAAAAATCCTAATTTTAAATTTAAATGTTAAATTTAAGTATGCATGCTAAAATTGTTTATGTGATAAACATTATTCTATTTAATTGTTAAATAGTAGTACACTCCTTTTATACGTTAAAATTAGTGTAACCTTTTGTTAATGTCTATGTCATCTTGTCTCTTATTTGATAAAACAAGACAACCCTCTTAGGTTAGCCATTACAGAACTCGTAAAATTTATGAGATAAATTCTAGTGACATGCTATGTTTTAGTAAAACATTAACAACACTTTAATACCTAATTCCTGATTAGGATTGTCCCTTTAATGAAAATTTTAATTTTAATTGTTATGATTAATTCTCATTAAAGGACTTCGCTTTTAGGGTTGTTAATAAATTTATTAAAATCCTAATAACGATTAAGATAGCACGTGTGATCAGATTAATTCTTAATTAATTTGTGGATTTAATCAAGATTTCAAGCAAAGTGTGATCTGATTCATCATATGATGGTGTGACTCCATTCATAAGCAAAGTTCACATATCATTAAAGTGGTGGTATGCATTATTAAAGTGGTGGTACGGAAAAAAAAATAGACAGTATGTTTGATCACATATCGGTGAACATAAAAGATGGATATGTGGTTAATTGATAGACATTAGGTTTAAATGGAAAAGAGAAGAGATCTTCAGGGAGACAAGTGCTCATATTGTAACCTTATATTTTACATAATGGATTTTTTTTATTGGTGCTCCGCAGATGTAATCTCATACGGATGTAAGCTGAGAATGGTCAGTCTATATTTTGGTGTTCATGTTCTTGATCTTGTGTGCAATTTATCATTATCTAGCATGCTTGCTTTTTCGCATGGATCTCATAAAACATAACAAACTGTGGCTCCTATAAACTTAAGATCATCCTAACAGACTGGCTCCTATAAACTTGATGCAAAGCAATACCTGCAGTTTAATGGTATGAAGGCGCAAGATCCTAGTTGAAACCCAGTCCACATAAACTGTATATTGATGTATCTCTAATACATAGACTGTACATTAATTAGCATATGAACATATGTAAGATTATGATGCACTGCCACTCAAAACATGCACTCAGCTGGTTTTCGATCTGATACCCTTCAATTTTCCTTTAAACTCGACCTAAACTTTTTGTATCACGGTATCTGAATCTGATCTATTATCCAAATTCAACCCATCTCATAACTTAGTTATTGTTGGTGGAGTTCATTAAAAAATTGAAAAACCAAACCCATCTCATAACTTAGTTGTTGTTGAGATCAATTAATATTTTTCATATTTTGCATAAAATGTATGTTTTTAGTTTACTTTTGCATATTATGGAGATCAACATTAATTATGTATTTGAATTTGTAGGTGATCATGGCAAAAAAATATTATGTTGTGATAATTGGACGGTAATGCGGGTTGTATGAAACTTGGGAAGAATGTCAGGCCCAAGTTCATAGATTTCCCAATGCACGGTTTAAGGGTTTACAACATATGAAGCTGCTATGGAGTATTGGCATGGTCAACGCACTCCAGTTCGTCCATTGGTGCAACATCAAAGACCCGTGAGCGATATAGTCCAGGTGGCAAAGAATTCACGGCGTGATTGGATCGGAACTGATGTCATTGCGGGCAAAGTCGAACAGAAAAGTGTAGGACATGCACCATTGTTCAACGACTCTTTCATATGTGGATGTTTTTCATGTCTTGTTGTTATCAATGTTATGATATGTATTATAGTCTATTTAATAGTCAAGGATTAACAATGTTATGTTTGTACTGGTATAAATTTTGTCAAAATCTGAATTTCATTGTGGATGTTATTACATTGTGAATTTCATTGTACTGGTATAAAGTTTTCTGCCCCAATGTCTTAGGAATTGCAAATGTACAAGATTTCCATTTGGGCAGTTTCTTCTTTTGTTGTAGAGAAGGTGTATGCCCCAATGTTATGTTCCTTCTTTTATTGCAAATGTTCTGCCCCAATGTCTCAGGTGCTGTGTATTTTGTTGTAGAGCAGTTTCTTCTTTGTTTATGACACTTAATTCTGTATACTCAAAATGGCATATGTTGCATCACTTTTCTGCTCAGATTTGTATCCACAGACCTTTGAAGGACCTAAAAATTAACTCTATTCTTGATGTTGGTCAGATTTGCCCGTTTATAGAGGACATATATTAGCCATCAGAAGGTCGTTTTCACATTAGCCCTCTAGTTTATCATGTGGGCATCCTTACTTCTATATAAGGAATATGGAGAATATTCATTCCAATTGTTTTCCACATCTCCTTTTATGTTATGCTGGATTTCTCCATAGTCATTCCAAGGGGTAGAATCTAGCAACAGGCTTCGAAAGCTAAGGTAGATAGTAAGGCAAGGGGTTCTAAGGCTGTGGGAGTCACATCTGAAGATGATATAGATTGCTTGACCCATTCCCATGCTCAATGTCTTCTACATGTACACAGGTAAGTATCAGATTGTGCATGGCCGGGTCATAAACTCCAAGTACATAACCGTTCACTATGTTGCTAGGTTACAGATGTTCAATAAGAGAATCTACTTCCATGAGAAGAATGAGGCTCATGCGTATGTCAAGGATCTAGCATTAGGCATTTGCTTCCCTCTCTACAACTCTATTCTTGATTATCATTAAAGATTAGTTACGAAAACATTATGCAATCATCCCAAATTAAATTGAAACAGGGATAATCAGCTGGGGACAACTGAATGAAGAAAATGTCGAACATAGAAGAACTATCATCCATCTCGCTAATAGTTGGGTATGAGCAACATAGAACAATGCATCAGTACCAATTATTCCAGAAAAGATAAAGCCACAAATACAAAATTTCACAATCTGCCAACAAAACAAAATTTACAGTTTTCACAATGTGTCTGCCAATTTTCACAATCTGCTGCCAGAATTTGCAATTTCCAACAAATTTATATGTTTCCAACAACAAAAAATTTGTTTCCAGTTTCCAATATATTTATATGTTTCCAGCGAAAATACAGACTTTAAAACATCCAGTTTCCAATTGTTAATCCACGATTTCAGCAGCATCCAACAGTATCCACAGCAGCAACATTCAGCATGGTTTCAGCATTCAGCATTCAGCATGGTTTCAGTTTCAGTTTCCAACAGCAGTAGCAGCAGCATTCAGCATTCAGCATCCATCTTGCAGCTTCTTGCATGCTTCATTAATTTTCCCTTATTTCTCACATAGGATATGCCTCGCTGAAGGAAAAATTCAGCTAGTTCAGTTACATAATAATAATAATAATAATAATAATAATATTCTCTAGTCTCCACATTAAGTATTGCTTTACTAGTCACAGGATAAAAAGTACTGAACTCATTTAACTAACATGCAACAGTTGGCTTACTAATCACAACACAAGATTAAGAGTAACAGCATTCATTTGACTAATATGCAACAGCTAGCTTTTTAGCCCATACATGCAAAATTTAATTACATTATGTTAAGGATGTTCTTTGTGATTGATAAAAAACTGGCCATAACATTCATTAACAAGAAAAACCAAGCAAGATATGAACACCAATAAGAATGTTCTAATGATGATTATTTATACCTTCAGTAATCAAGTAAACAGACAGTTGACAAAGAACTAAAAAAGAGAAGACAAGAACATGTTGAAAGAGAAGACAAGAACTAAAAAAGAGCTCTTCAATCTTATACTACTTTAGAACTAGTGTTAGCTATCAACAAGTATATCAAAAGAAAGGAAGACAAGCTGAAAATGTAAATACTCATTACAGCTGAGTTTTTCTATGGTTTTACCCAGTGTATCAGCTAGTGTATCAACTTAGCTATTCTCAAATTCCCAATTTGAATTTACCTACTGTATCAGCTCAGCTAGTGTATCAGCTAGTTATTACATCCCCAGTTTTTATGTATTAAAGTGCAGATATACTTCTAACAGATTTCTTGAAAAACATTTGATTGTCGTTCCACTTTCTGCACTTCAACATCAAACTCAAATCACAAAATCTAGTTTAGTTTACCATCATACACCATCATACCTACCTACAGTTTGGGTATCCAGTTTGGGTATACAAAATCAAGTTCAGTTTTACTATTATCCAGAAGATTGACCCTGCAGTTTACCATCATTCCAGAATTTACCATCATCCATGCAGTTTGGGCAACTAAATCAAGTATTTACAAAATTAAACGAAGATTGTGTCATACCGGAGGCTTGTATCATACCGGAGTCATGTTGATGGACGATTGTGTTGCAGTGAAATCACTCACAAGTTCATCGGTTGAAACACTAAAAATAGAGAAAATAAAATTAAGAAACGTAATGCATAAAATGAATCATCAATTTACTATGAAAACAGTATCCTTTTTACCCTTCTTTCATTGGACAATTACGACTATTGTGATGCACTACTTGTTACAACATCGACATAACCGCGGAGGTTTCGATGCTATTTCTCTTGCCTTTTCCCCTCCTCATTTGATCCGTTTTCCGCTACCTTTAGTCTTTGCAATGGATGGCGGATGAATATCAATTGTTTCCGGCAATGCTTTCCTTTTCTCTGTTTGTAAAAGTTCCGGATTTTCAAGAGTAAGTTGTTGAACTACTTCTATGGCCTTATCAATCAAACTGTCTCCCAGATCAAGCCGTTCATTTGAAGGGCGAACCATTTTCAGAAAATTGTGAACTTTATTTGACAACCGGGTGAACTTTAAATCTTTTTCTTTGCCGTAGCTTCCTTGAATCTCAACATCATTACTATCAAGAACGATGTCTTTTGTGACCAATGATGTCCATCTTTTTAAGATATGACATGGATGCAAAATATCAACAAATTCATTGCGCAATACAACAAGAATATGCCTACATGGTATACCATCAGTTTCAAGCTTCTTGCAACTGCATATTGCGGCTTCTTCTGGACCTTTATATACAACTTCTCTGACTCTATCTTGATTCTTCATTTTGCCCATTCTTTTCACACAATATTGGCGCACATTTCCTTCGTTGCCTCTCATCTAAGATGCATAGCTCAAGCTTTGAACAGCTTCTTCCTGGAAAACATAAAATTTTTCTTTACTATAGATCTCTGCCATTTGCCCTCCATTTCTAAATCTGTAAGCAATTGAGGTCTTGTATGAAGAGTCGCATAATCCGTTGCCAACTCATTTTGCCGTTATTTCCGTATTGACCTTTCAAATCTAGTAGCAAACTCAGTTAGAGTATTCATGTTGCTCACATACTTATCAATAAAAGCATTCCTGCTCTCCGATCTCTGTGTTGTACGAATTCCAGCCGTGAATATATCTTTAGAATATGCCGGTATCCATTTTTCACGAATAGAGAAGAGATTTGCGAGCCATTCATGATTATTCAAAGCATTATTGCATATAACATCATCCCATTTGCTTTCAAACTCATCAGGAGTCTCAGAATTCCAGACACATTCTTGAAATGGAATATCAAACTCACTCTTAAATGATGTAGCACCAAGTTTATCGGGTAGTTTCTTTAGAACATGCCACATGCAATATTTATGAATGGAAACAGGAAATACCTCTTTAATTGCAGCTCCCATGGCAGCATCTTGATCAGTAATTATCACACCAGGTAAATGACCACCCATGACATCTTTAAATTTCTCAAATAACCAAATAAAAGATTCGATCTTTTCATTGTGCATGAATACTGCACCGAACTTTACAGTTTGTCCATGGTGATTTACCCCGGTAAACGGTGCAAGGATAATACGGTATCGATTTGTTTCATAAGTTGTGTCAAATATTAACACATCTCCAAAATGTTGGTATGCCTTTATAGCAAGACCGTCTGCCCAAAATACATGTGTCATCATCTACTTTATAAGCATAATAAAAAGACTGATTATCTCTTTCTCCTCTTCCAAATGCTCCAACAATAATTGAGCATCATAAGCTTTCTTTGCATCCCTTTCCTTTTGCAAGGAATTTCGAATATCTTTTTCCGTGCATCCTATATCCTCGTAACCACCGCTTTCAATTGCCAAGTAAGAAATACATTCAAATGTCTTTATGTTTGCCTCTTTTAGCATGTTTATGAGACTCTTTTGTGCTTCAGTTACATTTCTATTGCTTCTCAAAAATTGTTGTTTTCTTGGAGTGACGCACATATGACTGTGAGATTCCGTAAACCGTCGAATAGACCACTTTCCATCAGGATCTTTTTGAAGCCTTATACCGGCCAAACAATTTTCTCTGGTGATGGCTCTTTTCCTCTTTGCTTTCCCATCCATAACCGGTGTTTTCAATATTGATAGACCTTGCTTTGAGCAAACAAACTGCTGAGAATATCTTTCAGATGTAGCCTTGTCAACCAGTGTCGCTGATTTTCTAACCGAAAATCCTGCTAACGTGGCATAATTTTTGTAAAATTCCTCTCCTTCTTCCAACGAGTTAAAAATCTGTCCTTTCCTGGGCTTGTATATATCATCAACATGTTCCCAACCGGATGCGCAATTCGGAGTTGAACTCGATTCAGCCATTGAATATATAAATTCTACAAACTCAAAGAAGCATGTTCAATGTACATGCAACTTCCAATAAAATGCCCATGCTTCAAGTTTTTCACTAAAATGCACATGCTTCAAGCATCCAGGCTTTTATCAAAATAAATGAAAATGAAAATATCATACTTTTAAAAACATATGGTGGAAAGACATGGTAACAAAAAGCAATCGAATTTTGCATGAGAACAAGGGACATATAATTAGAAAACATGTTATTGTAAACGAACAGTGTGCTGAAGAACAATATGATGTCATCAACATACAAAACTACTAGATAGAGCA
>JAULAV010002185.1:0-35000 GCA_030789695.1 Scilla litardierei | reverse complement strand
CAAGGAACTGGGGGGCGGCAGAATGTTAGTAGTGCAAGGCAAAGGCACAAGCGCCTTCCCTTGCCCCTACATGACATCTACCCCCTACCCGAGCTCCCAATATACCACATAAGAAGTACAAAAGCACACAAGTGCACTAAGCAAGCAACCCCCAATTATGCAGGGGTTCACGCTCATCATCTCGATCCCACTCCATATGCCTCAAAGCGATCCTGACATCATCAGCAATGTCCTCAAACAGCCGAGTCTGGATTTGATTGACCCCCTCGAAAATCCTCCTATTCCTTTCTCTCCATATATGCCAAATCATCACAGCAAGAACAGTCTTGACCAATCTTCCAATATTGCCCTTCCTATGAAAGTGAGAGAGGATCAGGTCGCCCAAGCCTGCTAGAGAGGATGGCAAGGTAGAAGTAAACCCCATTTTGAGGAAGCTCCTGCAAAGGAGGTAATTAGAATAGCTGCATTCAAAGAATAAATGATCTGTATTTTCATGAATATTATCAGGGCATAGAACACAAAGAGGGGAAGTAGACACTCCCCATTGCACGAGCTTATCACGGGTCAGCAACTTCCCATGAAAAGCCCGCAATAATGTGATAGCCATCTTGGGGATGTGCCCCTGGAACCATACCACCTTATGATACAGAAAGAGGGGCTTAATAGCCCTAGATCCCGCCCAAGCATCCCGAAGGGAAGGCGAATTAGACACCCAAGACCAAGAGTCACCACCCACAGTCAGAGAAACTGCATTAATAATGTGCCGCACAGCCTGAAGAGGGGCATAGTCTATCCATCCCCCATCAGTCCAGTAGTCACTAACCATCTTTTCCTCCTCCCCAGCAGGGATATCAAAGGAGTCACTAAGAGGCCCACAAGGAAGCCAGTTATCATACCAGAAAAGAGTAGAAGCCCCATCTCTGACATTGCGCTTGGTGAGTTTTTTAGTGAACTCGCGACAGTGCAAGATAAATTTCCAGGTCCCAGATTGCATAGGATGAGTCTTAGCAAGCAACAACCCCGTGTTGCTCATATATTTCTTCCTCATATAGGAGGCCCAGGCCCCCCCATGAGTGAGCATGCGCCACGTCAGCTTTATACCATAAGCAGTATTAATATCAGCAAGATTTCTAAGCCCCACTCCTCCCTCATGCTTAGGGGCACAAACATCGTCCCAAACCCAAAGATGGGTTTTCCCCCAAATGAAATCTCTGCACATGGAGGTAAGCGAGCATAAAACCGACTTGGGGATGCGAAAGGCCTGCATCCAAAACCCAACCATACCATAGATAACAGATCTGACAAGCTCAATACGCCCAGCTATGGATAATAGAGATGAAGACCACCCCTGCAACCTGCTTTTGCATCTATCAATCAGTCGGCTATACATAGACGCATTAGGATACTTTGTAGAGAGAGGAAGACCCAGGTATGTGGAGAGAGACTGCACTCTTTTGATGCCCAAAATATCAGCCAGATTACCAGGACTTCTGACACCTTTGCTAAATATGCCCGCACTTTTATTCCAGTTAACCTCAAGTCCAGTGAAAGACTTGAAAGTACACAGCAGGTCCTTCAAGCCCAAGAAAGATGAAGCATTAGCCCGACAAAAGACCAGCAAGTCATCGGCAAATAGAAGGTGAGTGACTGCCCCAACTCTTTTCATAGGCATAATACTCTGAGTGGCATTGGCATTGGCCATAAGCAAGGAAAAGGCCTCCATAACAATCACAAAGAGATACGGGGATAGAGGGTCACCCTGCCTCAGCCCCCTATTTGATTGAAAATTACCAAAGGGGGAGCCATTAATCATGACAGAGAAGGAAGGGGTAGATATACATTCACATATCCAGCTGATAAATTTGTGCTTGAAACCCATCTGGTGAAGCATGAAATAGACAAATTCTCTGTTTACACTATCAAAAGCTTTTCGCAGGTCCAACTTGAGACAGGCACGTGCACCCATTGGATTTTTAAAATCTCTGATATGTTCATGAGCAAGTAAGGCACAATCAGCAAGTAACCGATCTTGGAGGAAGGCCGCTTGGTTGGGCGATATAAGCTCAATAACCGCTCTTTTTAACCGATTGCAGAGAATTTTACTGATTATTTTGTATAAAACATTACAGCAGGAGATGGGTCTGTAATCTCCAAGTCCAGACGCATTACTATTCTTAGGCACAAGAGTGAGGAAGGTGTGGTTTATCTGACGGTATATCTTCCCAGATTTGAAGAAGTTGAGAACAGCAATAGTGACATCCTTGCCAATGACATCCCACGAATTCTGATAAAAGAAACCATTAAAACCATCAGGGCCCGGGGCATTATCAGCCCCAATTTGAAAAACAGCATTCCTAACTTCCTCAGCAAGAACGGGCCTTTCAACCCAATCAGCAGCCTCTCTAGTAAGGACTCTTTTAGCGGTAAGACAGGGAAACACCCGCCAGTAATCATTCTGATTATATAAGCCAAGATAGAACTCGGGGGCTTCAGATTTAAGAATATCAATGGAGTTATTACGAGATCCATCAGCAGAAATAAGATGACCAAGATTGTTGTGATTTTGCCTTGCTTTCATAGCGGTGTAGAAGAACCGGGAGTTACGGTCACCAAGGCTCAACCAATCTTGTCTACTTTTTTGCTTAAGATTGGCTTCATCAATATCAATGGCATCCGCAAGTTTATTAATCAAGATATGCTCCTTTCTCTGAAGTTCAACACAATGACTAAGGCTAGGATTATTCTGGATTACCGCAAGATCAGAGCGGATTTTCGTCATATCATTATCACTCCTAAGACCCGCCCCAAGGCATTTCAGCCCAATTTTCAAGCTCTTAAGCTTGGCAACCAGCCGAATCATAGGACAACCATTGACACTAACTTGCCAATGCTCCTTCAAAACTTTAAAATACTCAGGACTGCTGAGCCAGGAATTAAAGAACTTGAAAGGTTTGGGATCAGTGCCCCCCAACCGGTGAGTATGGATAATAAGCATGGAATGATCACTAGACCCACCGGCAATGTATTCACAATAGGAGGCAGTGAGGGTATCCAACCAAGCATTGTTACAGAAAGACCTATCAAGAGTGGCAGCAATACGACGCTGCCCAATATTGCGGTTATTCCAACTAAGCGCATTACCCACATACTTGAGCTCAAGGAGAGCGCTGAGGTTAATGCATGTGTTAAACTCATCCACCATAGCCCCATTGATTAGCCTCCCCCCAACTTTGTCCATAGCGTATCTGACACAATTGAAATCTCCCCCAATAATCCAGGGCGACTTTTTAAACTTTCTGGCACTAGCAACAATAGCATCCCAAAGAGCTCTTCGCTCTTGATAGGAGTTGGACGCATAAACGATAGTAGCAATCATAGCAAACCCCGCAGCATTAATGCAACTAATGGAGATATGCTGGGACGACATATCTTCAACCCCACAACGCCAAACATCGGGGTTGTACATAACGATAATGCGGCCATTAGGGTGAAAACTGCGATTATCAATCGAAGACCAATTCTTTGGGAAGCACTTGGTGACTCTGTGGTCATTATTCGCAATAACTTTGGTTTCAAGAAGCCCAACAACCGAAGGCGAAAATTTCCGGAGACGATCTTTAAGCTCCCTACGTCTCACAACATTGTTAAGCCCTCGAGTGTTCCATATGAGCAGAGTCATTGGTTAGATTTAGTCGGTGAGGGACGCTCAACATCCCTATTAATTCTAGTACTCTTACGAGTGCCTTTAGCAGAAACCAATCCCCCTCTGAACTGGTTAGATTTTTTCCGACCCTTATTGCTCAGCTTTATCTCTTCTTGCTCAGCAATCCAAGCTTCATTAATAATAGTCAAACTATCGGGTTCATTGTCGGAGTCAAGGGCCTCCTCTGAGCTATCAAGGAGCGAGCCCCCTACGCGAGCGATGCTATTTAATATGCTAAACGGATTGCTCGCTACAGCGACGGTATTGGCAGTGTGGAGAATTTTCCTAGCGCTTAAGCTAGGCGAGGCCGATTGCATGGATGCGCTTCCATCCCCCATCCCCAAGCAGACCCCCGTCCCCCCCCCCCCCCCCCCCCCTTTCATTATTGAGGTTATGTACAATGGCCCCCTTAGTACACGGGCTCCTTTCACCCCCACAGGCGCTAGGCGCAGCTAGCTCCGCCTCACATCCCATCACCTTATCCTGGATAGGCTTCTTAATTACAGGCCCCCGCTCGCTAGTCGCAGCTAGCATCACAGTCGATCCTATACATTTTTCTTTACAGCTAACTTCCTTGCTATCACCTATACATCTGCCGTCCTCTTGTTGCATGCTTGGGTCTTCAAAAAGCTTGGCCCCTTACGCGTCCTTAATTCCCCCTACCCTGATACAGTTTGCGCTACAGCGAGACACATCTCGCGGCCCCACAGCAGAGCTATCCCCTATATTACAAGCCTCTCCAGGCACCATGGCATCCCCAATGGCCCTACAAACATCTCCAGCCTCAGCTTTGGCAGGGCTGCACAGCACACCGTCACTCCCCTTTTTACAGCTCTTATCAACAGTGAACTCCGTGCACGGCACTGTCCCAATACAAGCCTCGCTAGGCTCCTGGGCAATAAAAGTAGCCCTACAAGCCTCCCTGGGCCCCATAGCTTCAGTAGAAGCATCCTTACATAACATGACATCTCCCAGCCCGTTACAATTCTCGACATTAGCAAGAACAAAAGACCCTCCCCCATTAACCTGAGTCAAGGGTTTAGTACTTACATCGTAACCGCCCGTAACATCCGCAGCCTTCAGCCTTCCATCAGGAACGTCATCTCCTTTAGCTTCCCTAACATTCCGGCTAACAGTTTGCCCAATCCCTACGCATTGCTGGGCAAGGTGACCAAAGCATCGACAGGAAACGCACCGTGGGGGAGCTCCTTCATACCTAACAGCAACTTCAAAGCATTCTCCTCCCTCGACTTGGACAACCACAGCATTAGGCAACTCCTGCTCCGCAGAGATCTCAACCAAGCACCGAGCTCTGTCCATTCTCTCCATAGTAGCCGTAGCTCTGTCCAAACAGATAGGAGACCCAATCACACTAGCAATGATATTCAAAATCTTAAGCGACCAGAATTTTAAGGGGAGATTAGGCAGCTGAACCCATATAGGCGCTGTCGATAGCATGTCCCTGTCTAGAATCATGTCCGGAGCCCATCGTTGGATCACGACGAGCCTACCATCAAACATCCATGGCCCCCCATGCAGAACACCATCGCTATCAGCCTAATCGGAAGAAGAAGAATCCATTGTCTCTGGAGAAGACCGTCATCCCTTGCTTCTTCCAAGATCTCATAGCCCAAGCTTTCATCTGACTATAGAATGGGACATCGCCGAGGACGTAGGCAACCAAAGTGTTCTCCCAATTGCGAGCAGCTTCATCGATAACATCTTGTGGCAGGACAGCAATGGAGGTCCCCATCTCATCAATTGCAGGCTGAATGAAGCTCATCTCTAAGGCCTCAGCAATCTTGCGCTTGTTGGTACAGACCTCAAGCCAAGAATGCCTTGTCGCCAGCGGGTTAATCATGATCTCAAAGGAAGGTCTCATCATTCTCCTCTCGAGCATTTTCCTTCCACCAGCAACACTAGTTCCATCTTTCAGAGGACCTCCTTCTTTCATCGTAGCACCATTCACCCGGGGCCTGTACTCAGTTCTGATACCCCTCCCCTTGCTTTCAGCATTGCCAGCCTTCTTCTTGCTGTGGACAGTTCGCCAGACTCCCGCAATGTCGGAAGCGACCTCCCCATCAGGAACAGGGTCAGCCATGCCACAAACAGGAGATCAGCTCTAGATCCAGACAGGAATGAGAGAGCAAAATAACTAGGACACTTACCGCCGGATCGAGAACTCCGCCTGAGTTCTCGATCCGTCCGATAGGGATCTTCACCGTCAGACGAATCCTGAATCCAGAACTCCCCTAAACAAGCAAGGATCCGCTCACAGAGACAGCGGATCAGGTCCCCCTCAAGATCCAGATCGCAGATCCCGATCCAACAGATCTAGGAACAAGAAATTCTCCAGGGGGCGAATCCAAGCGAGATCAATCAAAAGATAACAAAGATCAATCAGATCTAACCAGCAGCAAGAACAACGATAACAAAAGAACAGCCGAGAAGCAGACTCACCACCGGATCAGAATCTCAGATGAGACCCCGATCCAACCAACAAACAGCAGCCAGCGGCAAGAATCGACTCGCAGTGAAGGAAGATGAGGCAGAATCCTCCCCAGATCTACAACAACTGGTCGAACGAAGAGATTTCGAATCGAATCAAGTCCTTTCGAGGATCAAATCGTCACCGAATCAGCCTCAATAGCTCCAGCAATCAACAGGACTCGATCAAGAGCGGCGGAACCCCGACAAGCGGCCGAGGCCAGCCGCGGAAGCGGCCAACGACGAGCTCCGAGCCCTAGCGCCCCCCGGAGCTTCTCTCTCTAGAAAAAACGAAGAGAGAGAATTCCATTCTTGTCAAACTTTACACCTTATATATATATATATATATATATATATATACACACACACACACACACACACACACACACTTCAACACACAGTTGCAAGGGGAGTTGTGCTTCTACGGTTTGAATTGTTGTCCTCTTCTTTAAGATGTCTTGGATTCAATTCCCTTTACCTACATTTTTTTAGTTAATTTTATTACTTTTGTTAATAAAATGGTAAAGCTAAGTATACTTCCTTGTTGTCATCGGTGCAGTTTAAGCGACGAGATGCTGGAAATAATGCAACACTTAATAAATTGCCAGTGGCTCTTAATAAATAGTCGGTGGCTCTTAATAAATAGCTGGACATCGAAAAAAGAGTAGTTGTGTATAAGTCAAATCTTAAACCGACGGGTTAACTCGAACCCGATCCGGAAATTTTCCGGGTCACCCGAACCCGACCCGGATTCAATCTGACCCGACCCAAAACCGACCCCACCAGACCCGTTTGCCACCCCTATACCTATCATCGCTAATCACAAAGCTATTAGCTATACCACCATTAGACTTCACTGTTAAATTAGACGCAAGGTCAGCTTGGCGTCACATGGCCAGTGCACATGCACAACTAATGTCAACCAGCTGCATAATAATATTATTCTTCTAAAAAGTGTTTCCTTATACAAAGCTAGAAAACAAGCTTAAAACCGAGTCGATGCATGCATTTGGTTTATATGTGGCAAACTAAAATTTCACAAAGACAGCTTTTAATCATTTGGTTTATACGTGGCAAACTAAAATTTTAGCCATTCAAAATTTACATTTATAACATTGGCACTTTTGATGTGTGTAAAATGGTCTGTGTGCACAACAATTTGGTCTGTGCACATAGTAACTCCCTTTTTAAAAACCAACTTCCATCCCATATATTGGCAAAAAAAACAAAAAAACAAACGTACAAAAGTTTGGAAAATTTACAGAAAATCGCATATACCATACCTTAGTCACTATGACTTCGTCTTAAGTTGTAGACAGAGAAAAAAGCAGCACATGTGTGTTTATGAGTGTTTTGTTGCAATTTACCCCCAAAATCAACAATAATAATACCTTTTCATTGTGCTAATACATGCAACCCCGGAGGCTGTGTTTGGTTTGAAGGAAAAGGGAAAAAAAGGAAAGAAAGTTAGAAGGAAAACACCTTCAATATATATTCATTCGTGAATTGTTCGAAAAATTAGTGATTAATTTATGAATTTTTAAAATTCGTGAATTATTCGTGATCTTTTAAAAATTAATTCGCGAATTTTTCAAATAGCTCGCGAATAATTCGCTAATTTTTCAAATAAATTCCGACTTTTTAATGTATTTTCATGCAAGCGTGAATTATATGAATAATTCACGAATTTTTAAAATATTTGCAGTTGCCTGAAAAATCCACACATTAAGCACGAATTTTTCAAATAGATTGCGAATTATTTCAAACTTTTAACAAAATTTGTAAATTATTCGTGTATTATATAATAGCATATTATCTACAAATCATAATATTTATAGTGTTAGCGAATTATTCGTTACAATTCGCAAACTATTTGCGAACTTAATGAATTTTTCAAAATAACTAACAAGTTTTTCATTTAAAAATAAAATTTTAATTTGTTATGCTGGTAGAAGGATTTGAGTTCACATCATAACCCGTTAAGTTATTTTTTATTCGCTTTCAACAAGAAACCTAATAAAATTAATGTCCACATTTTTCTTGTAACTTTCTTCCCAATTTTCTTTGGTAACCAAACATGATAAAGAATCTCATTTCATTTTCCTTTTCTTTCTTTTTCTATTTCCTTTTCATTTCATTTTTCTTTCTTTCATTTTCTCTCAATCCAAACACACCCTAAATAAAACAAATGTTTACATTTGCCACGTGCATAACTTATGCATACGGAGCGCGCCAGCGTATCCAAGATGAAAAAAAAAACTCGTAGGATACAATCAAAACTGTACATATAATCCTCTTGAGAGATGACGGGGGTTTCCCTAATAATTTGTAGAAAAAAAACTCATGCTGCAGATGAATCTGATGTCAAATTTTGGGCGCGACATTTTTTCTCCTGGGAATTTATATCACTCAATCAATTATAAACGAGAATGTTTCCACAAAAATATAGATATGAATATATTTAAAAAGAGGAACCAAGGGTGTTGGAACAGTGGAAGGAACTTGACAAATTGAAACTACAATTGACATCAACCATGTATCACTTGAATGGGATACTAAAAAGCACAACAAACATATATATTTCCTATAATTGAGGTTTCTTGTTCATGAGAAAAATGAGCATTATATGACGTACAAGCACTTTACCTATGTGGCAGCCTTAAAAAGTCCACTCTCCACTATTTTTTTTAAAAAGATCGGCTCCGTTCATTTTCATCTTCATACACTAGATCCCCAACACCCCAAATATCAAATAAACTTTTGTCACCCTTAGAATGACAAACAAAAAGATTTGAGTTTTCTCGATATTTGATGCATTGGGATTTTAGCTTATGAATTTTAAAATTAATGGTGCCTATCCTCCAAAAAAATTTGCAAAGAGTCGACTCTTTTGACGTCATATGACCCATGTGCTCATATGGAATATGATACCCATTATTCTCATTATATCTATACAAATCTAATTACACTGCGGGATGGTAACCGGTGTTTATGGGTATGTCTACACTGGGAGCATGTCTTCGTGAACCCCATTCTTGGCAGCACTCCAATGCAAGCCGGAATGCAGTCCCCAGTCCCAGCACAATCAGCACGCCTGCATGATAGAAAGTCTTCCTTAGACAAAATTTGAGTCGACAATAAAATTTTGTGACCTAGCTGAGCAGGGACAGTTCAGCAAACAAACAAATTTTGACAAGTATGAACTTTGAAGTAGATGACTCTATGTCAATGTGTCCAACAAACAGCTCAATGAAATGGGAAATAGCGAAACATTGTGATTACAAATGTTGTTACGACAAATTTCACCACAGTCAAAGGGTATTCTAGGATAAATTTGTCTTTACCATGTGTTCCCTCATGCTGTCATCAGCTTCATCCCGCATTGCCTGTAATCCCACTTAAATCATTTGATCATTGTAGGCTCACGAGGCCACACGGGAAAATGAAAAATAGAGGAAACCAAAGCAGATTGCGGAATAGAAGTAGGGTGAGAAAATTTCAACATGTTTTTAATCTATCATTTGCGCTAGCTACTTCAAATAATCGCATCATGCTTCCTAACTTGCACCCTAATTGCATCATTGACCTTAACCTCACATGTTCAAACCAGTTCAAATAACGGTTTCTCATGCTATCCTCGATTGAAGCAAATGCTAACTTATTGCAGATTTCTCAAAAATAGAAGACTTTTTACAAATGCACCCATTTATTATCCCACAGTAGAGCTTGTCAAAACACATGCATGTCATGCCAACAGTATCTATTTATATATATTACATCCAAAACATAATTTTATGTGAGATTATATAGTTTATATCTACTTAGATACATATATGGTATGCATACAATATCTATTTTTAATATCCATTGCATTCTGATATTTAGTCAACACTAATATATCCTCAATATCCGCTATTCATATCATATTTTCATAATTGATACGTGACTGGTATTTGAAACACTGAATGGCTTAGGGGGTATAGAGGTCTGATCCTTGGTGGCATGAGGATAAACAGCATAACCTATTATTAAATTTCTCTTCATATAGTTGTCAAAGTTCTATGACACAAACTTCTCTTGCTCACCGTTATCGTCCTCGTATATCTGGAAGGACTCTTTCATATGGTTGTGTACTCTTTTCCATGTGTTTCTTGACATCAAGTCATGACCTATAATCAACCCTGTTGATATATAATATATATTCTGTTAGGTGTATTATATAAAAGGAATGAGGGGGTTTTATGCAAAACTACTAATATAGTATTGTAAATAATAGATCTTAGGGCGAGAAGAAACGAACTAACTCTACCTAATCTTTCTTACGAAATATTCTATCCATGGTTTCTCTATGGTATCAAAGTCCTAACCTTAGATTAGCTCCTAACTTTGGATTAGCTCCAACCCCAAACCGTCGCTGCCTACAACCACCACCACATACAGTTACCACTACCCAAGACACCAAACGAACCAGTAAAATCTTACCTCAATGAGATCAATTTTGACTCGATTCCGCATTGTCAATGCTATCACAACACCGATGAAGCTTCTATTGGATTGAATTCCTGAAAAAATCGTGAATCAATGACAATGGGTCCATCCACAGCCTAGATCGGTGATGTCGAGGCCATCTGTAGCCTGAATCAATGACAGTGGCTTCCTTAGCCAAGATCAAGATGACAACATTGTTTCCTTGGCCTAGGTCGATGACATGGCTTGTCTGATGTCAACAAGGCTGCCACCGGTCGGAATCCATAATGACGGTGCTTGAGCAAACCAATCGAGAAAAAAGAGGGAAGTGTTCAGTTCAAGCTTTGGTCTATTTTCAAGGATTCATTGATTTGAGCTTAATTAAGTCTTGGTTCGAGACTGTTTGGTCTTAGTTGGTTTGCTACATTTCTGTTTCGGTTTTGAAACATATTTATCTTGGGCTAGTTAGACTTAAAAACCTGTTTATTTTTGTCTCTCTTATGTATGTTTGGATTATGTTTAACAATCTGGTTTAATTGTTTTGCATCTGAAGTTTAACATTGTTGTTTGATTAGACGTTTAGTATTCTTTGATGTTTAGTTAATTGTTTCCTACTGGGTGAAATAGGGAGGTCCTAAGATGACATATTCAAAGTCAAAGGTGAAATCAAATGTGATCTCAGTGTTGATTTCCACAAAGATTACCAATTGACAACTTAACTGAACCATTATAAGCAGTAAACGTGTTCGGTGAAAACTCATCTTGAGGGTAGAGGCAATGAAGGCCACTTGAAAAATCATCTGAAGGTGCATTCGAATGGAAGCAGGACGATGCTGAACTTAAAATTCAGTTGTTAAACTCTTTGGAGCATGATTCTTGATCCAGTGATGGAGCAAATAACTATAAATGAGATTTAAGAGTTACTGAGATCTTTTAATTCGGAAGGAATAATCTTTTCAGAGCATACAATAAATTCCAATTGTTTTTGTAAAAGCTAACATGGGTAAAAGATACTTTCTCAGCCTTATACAGACTTTCATAAGTTATATGAGGAGCTGAATTCCATCTTTTCAACCTCAATAGATATGGAGATGAAAAAGTAAAGAAAAAAACCGATAGCCTTAGTATATTTAGGGACTTTACGTCCAGAGCATGTAGCATCACATCTCTAGATTATAGTGATAGCTCTCCACTGGCTCTGTCAGAGACTTCACACAATGTAATAGATCTTCTCATAAAGTAATTGACGACTTGGGGCATGAAGTTTAGGAGATAGATCAGTATTTACCATCAACATACTTTTGATAGTACATGTTGATGTCGAGATGCATACAGAGAAGCTACCAAAGGAGACAGAGGTGATGAACTTATTAGTGTTCGCGGTAGATGTAGAGTAACTGATTTAGGAGATAAAAGTATACATGAGACTATAGCATTAACCGAGTGTCCGATTTACCATTATTGCTAGGCGTTTTGGTACATGAAGTTTGTTTGTCTCACGCTTCAGGGCATGTGGATGAGAGAGTTTGAAAGCACCGTATATGTGGCTTTCCAAAAAGACTCTTTCTAGTCCAAAGATGTTCAGATATCTAATGACAAGTGGAGTTAGTGTCAAATGTTTCAAAAAATTTGAGTGTTAGATGTATATGTTCCTTTGTATAGGGTCTTTTGTGCTTATTTACCATTCCATGTACTCTATATATATCTGGCTATTGCCCTTGGAATAATACAAGAGAGTTTATGCCTAACATGGTATCAGAGCTAGGTTTAACCTAAACCCTAGCCGTCTTTTTCTCTTCCCTGCAAAATCCAAAAATTAAACCCTAGCCCCTCCTGCGCGCCGCAGTCTGCGCGCCTCCGCCTGCGAGCCGCCGTCCGCTCACCTCCCCCCTGTGCCCGGTCGCCGCCTGCTAGATCCGCTCGCGAGCCGACGTCCGCGCGCCTCCCCCTGCGCCCACGCCCACTGCTAGATTCGCTCGGATCCGCTGCTAGATCCGCGCGCCTGCTAGCCAGGAGGGGTCGCCGTGCGCCCGCACCGGTCGCCGCCTGCTAGATCCGCTCGATCATGTGCGCCCGCACCGGTCGCCGCCTGCTAGATCCGCTCGGGTCTGCCTGCCAGCCAAGCCGCCTCGTCCAGATCCGCGCGCCTCGCCCCGGCCCTGTGCAACGCCGCGCGCCCGCACCGGTCCGCGCGCCCGAAGAGCCGTCACTGTCCGCTCGCCCGCGCTCAGATCCTGCACCCGCGCCGCTGTCCGCGCGCCTCGCCGAAGAAGCCGCCGCTGTTCGCGCGCCTCGCCCAGATCCGCGCGCCTCACCCAGATCCTGCGCCCGTGCCGCCGCGCCACGCCCACTACCGGTTCCCTCTGCGCGCCGCCGCCTGCCGCCTGCCACTGCCGGTGCCCCCTATGGCGTCTCCCACGGATCTACCTCTTCATCATCATCATGTTGCTATACCTAGGTGTTCGTTGATTTTTGATGGCCTTAATTATAAGGAGTGGGTACCGCACATTCGTCTCCATATGCGCGGTCAGCGCCTTTGGGACCTCACCGGCGATCGTCCTTGTCCACCGCGACCGGTGCTTCCCAGCGAGACACCACTCCCTTCCACTGCTGATGACACCGCCAAGAAGGCGGCAACCGATGCGTATGCGACTGCTGTTGCTGCTTATTCCTCTCAAGATGTTCTCTATCGGCGGTGGTGTGATGACGATGCTCGTGCCGCCAACATCCTCATCGCTAGCATTGATGTGTCCCTGACTGGCGACATTGTGAGTTTGGCGACGTCTCAGCTGATGTGGGATCATCTTCGCTCTCACTATGAGCCTACCGGTGACTCCCTCTACCTTGCTGTCGTCGGACAGGAGTAGGCTCTTCAGCAGGGTGATGCCACGATCGATGAGTTTTATGCACAGATATCTTCTATCTGGCGTCAGCTCGACTCTTTGGGACCAGCGATTTGTCGTATCTGCCAGTGTTGCCAGCATCAGCACTCCCACCTGCAGCTTCGTCGGGTCTATGACTTTTTGACCCGACTTCGGCCTGAGTTCGAGCAGATACGTGCCCAGCTGCTTGCCCGTCACCCACGCGTGACGTTCTTGGAGGTTCTTGCTGCTATTCGTACTGAGGAGACTCGTCTTCGTACTGCTGTTCTTTTGGCATCTTCTGCTTCTGTTTTGGCGACCCATGCTCCTGCCTCTTCTGCTCCTATCACACCAGATCTGCCTTCTGCTACAGCACCCGTGCGAGGTGACACCAGACGCTGCACCTACTGCCACCGAGACAGATATGTGGAGGCGCATTGTAACAAGAAGCGGAGGGATCAGGCTGCTGCCAAGAAGAAGGAGACTCACACTGGGGGTTTCACATCTCAGAGGAGCACTGCCTCATCTGATACTGAGCAGGAGCTTCTCACGTTATTTCGTCGGATGTCTGCTTCTGGGGCATCAGGCTCTGCTTCTTCTGCCAGGCAGCCTCCAGGTACTGCGACACCATCTTCCACCACCTCAGGTACCTCTCCTTGGATCCTTGACTCTGGTGCTTCATTTCATATGACTCCTGACCCTACCACTTTACATTCCATTAGTACTCCATCCCGCTCTGTCACAGTTCTCACTGCAGATGGCACCCCACTTTCAGTTACAGGGCTAGGCACACTTTCTAGTCCCACTTTTCATGTCCCTGTTGTGTCCCTCGTTCCAAAACTCACCATGCAGCTTATGTCGGCATGCCAACTTACTGATCATGGCTGTCGTGTTATTCTTGATTCTGACTCTTGTTCTATCCAGGATCGTCGCACGGGCACTCTAGTTGGTTCTGGCCCCCGCAGGCGTGATTCTCCACGTCTTTGGGAGCTTGACTGGCTTCATCTTCCTTCCGCTGCCTCTACCAGTCCTCCCATCACGACTATTGCCTCCGCCTCTGATGCATCGTCTACTGGTTCGTTTGCCCAGTGGCATCATCGCTTAGGACATCTCTGTGGTTCGCATCTTTCTTCTTTGGTTCGTAGAGGTTTATTAGAGTCTGTCTCTGGTGATATGTCTTTAGACTGTATGGGCTGTAAACTAGGCAAACAGTTACAGCTAACTTATCCTACTAGTGAGTCTGTCTCTCAGAGTCCCTTTGATCTTGTTCACTCAGATGTATGGGGTCCGGCCCCCTTCGTTTCGAAAGGGGGTCATCGCTACTATATTATATTTATAGATGATTTTTCTCGCTATACTTGGATATACTTTATGTCCTCTCGTACTGAGGTTTTGTCTATATATAAATCTTTTGCTACCATGATCCGTACACAGTATAGCACTCCCATTCGGGTTCTTCGTGCTGACTCTGTTGGAGAATACTTATCTCGGCACCTTCGTGCCTTTCTTGATACCCAGGGCACTCTCTCACAGTTTTCCTGTCCTGGTGCTCATGCCCAGAATGGCGTTGCTGAGCGCAAGCATCGTCATTTACTTGAGACTGCTCGTGCTCTTACGATTGCTTCCTCTGTTCCCCTCAGTTTTGGGCTGAGGCTGTATCTACTGCTACATATCTCAGCAACATGCAGCCATCTTCTCCTCTTCATGGTGCGATTCCACTTGAGCGCCTTCCTACACCACCTCCAGATCTGTCGTCCTATCCTGAGCTTCGTCTTTTTGGTTGTGTCTGCTATGTCTTATTGGCCCCTCGTGAGCGCACCAAGTTGACAGCCCAGTCTGCTGAGTGTGTCTTTCTTGGATATAGTGCTGTGCACAAGGGATATCGGTGTTGGGATCCTGTAGCTCGACGGATGCGGATTTCTCGTGATGTGACTTTGATGAGTCTCGTCCCTTCTTCCCTCGTCCTTCTTCATCTCCCAGTCCGGCTTCTATTGTTGAGCCTCTTTTATTTCTCACTTTTCCTGATAGTCCACTATCCACCATTCCACCACCCATACCTCCATCACATGTGCCCTAACATTGAGAAGCTCATTTTTATTCATCCTCTACCACGTGACTTTGGCCGGGACAAGTAATCCAACTGTACGTACTGTCACATCAAGTCTTCAGACTTATGTGACAGATTCATGTGCTTCTAATCATATGATTGGCAAGTAAAGTATATTATCTTTTTTATCCACCTATTTATATATATAGCCAACGACATTAGCAGATAGTTTCATATCTATCGTTACGAGTGTGGCTATGTTAATATCACGTCTTTCTTACTTTTAATATCTGTTTTATATCTACCTAAATGTTTATCTAATTTGCTTTTTGTTAATCAATTGACACGATCTTTAAATTGTTTCTAACCTTTTTTTCCTTGATCATTGTATATTTCAAGAGACTGAAATGAAAAAATGATTGGTGTAGAACATAAGACATGATGTCTCTATATGCAAACATTTCAAAAGTGGATTGCTTCATCATTACTTTTCCCTTCATCATGCACAACAGATTAGATCATACATGTTTTCAAAATTTAAAATTTTTGCGTAATGAGTTTTCTAGTTTGTCTACTCTAGAGAACGAGTATTGCCAATTGCATCAATAACATAGAGTGTCTTACCAAGCATAAGTCAACAAGTATGCTTAGAAAACATTAAGCTAATCTATTCAAATATACGAGGAACCTAGTCATGTCGAGTCTATATCAGGATTTAAGTATTTTATCACAATTATGAATGAATTTTCACGTTTGATCTAGGTCTACTTAATAAAAATAAATATGAAGTGTTTGCTACTTTAAAGAGTTTACATTGAAATAAAAATCAGTTTGGCATTTCTGTTAAAAGTTTACAAAGTAGAAAGTAGTAATGCAAAACATATTTCAATAATCAGTTTGTATCTTTTATGCCAGAATTTAGAATTGCGCATCAATCTTCGTGTGCGCACATACCCCCAACAAAATTAGGAGGTAGATTGTAAAAACAGATATTTCTTAGAGGTTGCATGAACACTTCTTTTACATATGAACGTGATACAGATGGGGGGGCTCGGCGTACGTGGACCTTGCATCGAATGCGGATGGTGCGCCGAATGTGAACACGGATTTATTTGGCAATGAAGTAATGAGAGAATAATGCCAGTTAAAGTGGAGTAATTTTAGGGTTCTTATATGGTAATAGTTTAATATGAGAATAATGTTAGGGTTTTATTTGATAATTGTTAAAAGGTAATTAATGAGTGTTTTATTATAAATAAAGGTGTAAATGAGAGGGATGGATTATGTTGAGTTTGGAGAAGAATTTGTTAGATCTGAGAGATCGAGTGGGAGAGTTAGGCTTTGTCTCGAATCAAAGCTAGGAGATTGGTCCACCTCTTGAACGTGGCCAAATTTATCATTGTATTCTCATTTCAATAAATAAAAATCTCATCTTTCTCATCTTTCCACTATAATAATTCTTCCTTTATTCTATTACTTGGAGAAGATCGCACCAAATTGGTATCAAAGCGTCAGATCCATGGCGACCACAAGGGCGATGGACAAGATTGAAGCATTGGAAGAGAAGATAGAAGCCGAGATCGTGGAAAGAAAAAAAGAAATCGAGGGGTTGAGGGATGATTTGAAGGAAGATTTTAGGGCTTCGATGGAGACAAACAAGTTGGATATGAGGAAGGAATTCAATGATGCGATTGTGGAGGACACCAAGGAGATCTTGAGGACTTTTTCGCAACGAGTTCCGTCATCATCTACTTCAAATCTGAATCTCCAATCAGATCTGACTTTAAAGGTGGCACCCATGGCGGAAAAGAAAGAAAAGAAATCTTGGAAGCAACTCTTTCAGGAGTTGAGGGAAGCCCTTGAGGAAGAAGAGGCCGAGGAAGCGGCGACGGAGGTAAAGAAAAAGACAGAACTTCTGGAGGCTGGCAAGCTAGATCGATCTGAAACCCGACGACGACGACAGCTCAGATCTGAAGAAGAATGAAGACATCGACTCCAATCTGGACAATGCCGGCAACAACAATCCAGATATGAAGACCACGAGTCCAAATTTACCAAAGCTGAAAGAGGATGCTAGCAGCGTAAATCTGAGGACAAAGGTGACTCCTTTCGATGAGGAGCTCCATTCACAAGGTGATCCGGCACCATATCTGAAGATTTTAAGCATAGATCTACCAGATCTGGAGAAGAAGGCGAACATTGGTGCAGATATGAAGAAGACAACACGACCGGCCTATTTGATGGCCGACCGAATTCAAGCAACCCCTTGAGCGACCCGCCTTGAGGCCCACGTGCCCCAAGGAACTTTTCAGGGGGGCCGCAGGCCCCAGTTTGCAATTGGGGTCTTATTGTGCCTTGGATGCGGTGTTTTAGGCGTGACCGATCTTCTGTTGGGATTTCGGCAGATGACGAAAACCTCGGGTGGCCGTTTGACCCTGGAGGGAGTGAGTACGTTCATTTGGAGTAGCACAACCCATGGGCTAGATGCACCACCTTGAGGTCAAGATGGATTTTTCGGGGGCGGAGTATTGATACGGATGGGGGTTCGGCATACGTGGACGGTGCATCGAAGAGAATGGTGCGTCGAATGGGGACACGGATTTATTTGGCAACGAAGTAATGAGAAAATAATGACATTTAATGGAGAATCATGCCATTTAAAGTGGAGTAATTTTAGGGTTCTTATATGGTAATAGTTTAATAGGAGAATAATGTTGGGGTTTTATTTAGTAATTGTTAAAGGGTAATTAGTGAGGATTTAATTATAAATAAAGGTGTAGATGAAAGGGAGGGATTATGTTGAGTTTGGAGAAGAATTTGTTAGATCCGAGAGATCGAGTGGGAGAGTTACGCTTTCTCTTGAATCAAAGCTAGGAGAGTGGTCCACCTCTCGAACGTGGCCAAATTTATCATTGTATTCTCATTTCAATAAATAAAAATCTCATCTTTCTCATCTTTCCAATATAAAAATTCTTCCTTTATTCTATTTCTTGGAGAATGTCGCACTAGAACGTTTTGAAGATTTTTTGGTTTGGTTTAACTTTTTATCATCTTATTAACTGTATAACCTTCAATGTGCTTACTGGTGAAATTCATTATCACGTTTTTTTGAAGTAGAGTTCTTTCGTTTATCCCTCAAGCTTTTTGGATGTGTACATAATTATATCTCTAATGATCCCAAACCTAATCCTCGTCCTCTAAAGTATGTTTGGGCTACTTCAGCGCATAAAACAGTTAATAATTGTTACTGTCTACGACTAAACAATCTTTTATATCGGATAATGTTAAACTTTTGAGTCGTAACCGTATATTTCACCAAAACAAACGATAGACCAATCATTGAACCCCAACATTAATTATGAATATTTATGTTACTTATTACAAATAAGAAAATTTAAGATTACCGATGGGCCTCCGGCCCAAGCCCTGCGGGTTTACACCCGCAGGAAGCCCACGCGGGCCCCTGCCCAGGCCGCGCCTGTCGCACACCCCAATTAGCCGCGTGCGCACATATTGCCCCCCACGAAGCCCTAGTTTCTATTAGAAATAGAGGGTAGCCGTCTCTTGTATACATATGCTTTGATTATTGATAATTGTGTGATTCCATAGGTAGACGAGTGCGGACGTCCTCTTAGGCGTCTTGGGAGGAGAACGCACATCTTTTGCGTTTAATTATCTTGTTCTTCATCATTAATTTTCTATAAAAATCGTATATTTTATTAGTTCCTAACAATTTGGTATCATAGCGTGACGATCCATGGCGGCACCGACAACGAGATCAAAGGACAAATTCGACACCTTGGAGGAAAAGTTTATGGGAGAAATTGATGGGGTTAAAAAATCACATGAAGTAACGATGAAGGCGTCCGCGGATTCCATCAACTTGTTGGCGGCTAATCAATCCAAGCAAGGGGAACAATTGACGAAACTTCTCTCCCAAAGATCGACGAGCAATCACGGCGAAGGAAATCCCAAATCAACGTCAAAGGCGACACCTTTGGAAAAGGGAAAGGCGAAAGATGAGGTTTTTGGCCCGTTTGAGGAGGTGGAAATTGAAGACGTTGAAGACGAAGATCCGAAAAGAGACGACTACCGTGAGGAGCTTCGACAAAGAGCGATGGCATACCAAAGAGAAGGCGGCGGCCCTAGCCGCGCTTTTCGGGAACCGCGCGGCCACGAGGAAGGGCGGCCGGCCCCCCACGACCATTGGGAGCCGCCGCGGGAGAAGGGCGGGGGACCCCCCGCATGTCGCGAGCCCAGCAGGGGCGGCCGGGCCCTGCTGGGGCTCGCCGGCTCTGCCAGGTGGCCGGCGGGGCCCGCCGGCCCTGCCAAAAGGCCGGCAGGCCCCGGCCGGTGGCCGGAGAGGTTGGGAACCCCCCTGGCAGCCGCCAGGAGGGCTGATGCGCACGGACAGGCCTACCGGGGGTTTTTGAGCCCCCGGGGCATCGGACAGCAGTAGAGGAGGATCGCGGACAGTTCTTGGGAGGTTTTTTGACCCTTCGGGACGGCGGCCAGCGGGGGAGGACCCAATGTACGGAGACAGACGCAGGAGAGACCATCATTATGACGGCGGGGGTGGCTACGAGGCGGAGTTCAGCGATGATGCAGGTTGGGACGACTTCGAGGGCCGGCAGGGAGATTACCGGGAGACTATGGGGGCTGCGAAGGAGGGCCACCTAGGCCGTATGAGACTCAGGATGAGAGGAGACAGCACTATCGCCCGCATAACCGAGTAGAGGGAAGGCCCGAGCAGGGGCACTTTGGAGGAGATTGCAGAGTTCGAAAGCTGAAGATGCCGCTATTTTCTGGGGAGGATCCACACGCCTGGTTGTTCACTGCAGAGAGATATTTCACGGCGTACCACATGACCGAGGCACAGAAGCTGGAGGCAGCAGCCATTTATATGGAGAGGAGAGCCTTGGGGTGGTTCCAGTGGAAGGAGAGGAGGCAGCAGATCCGGAGCTGGGAGGAGCTGAAGGACCTCGTACTGGAGAAGTTTAGAGATCCTCGTCTCGGGAACCTGCACAAGCAGCTTTACGCCCTTAGGCAGGAGGGGCCGGTGCGAGAGTACATCGAGAGATTTGAGACACTGGCCGGACGAGTACATGGTGTGTTAGACGAGTCACTGGAGGGCACTTTCCTGAAGGGGCTGCGACCCAGCCTACGAGTCGTAGTGAGGCCCTACAAGCCCAGGGGGCTCTCAGAGGTCATAGAGATGGCACAATTGGGAGAGGATGCTCAGACGGAGGACCTGAGGGTCAGGAGCGGATACAGTGGCCCGCTATCGAGAGGCACCCCGTCTGGTGCAGGAGGAGCAGGTACCACCACGGAGGCGTCCCAGGCAAGCAGAGAGAAGGCAGGTGAGAAGACTAGCGCAACCCCCATCAGGTGGGCAGTTCAGTGGATGACTGACGCCGAGATGAGAAAGAAGCGTTAGAAGGGCTTATGTTTCAAGTGCGATGAGCGATTTTCACCAGGCCATCGGTGTGCGGGGCGCAACCTTCAGGTGATTCTGTTGGAGGACGACGACGACGACGAAGCTGATGTCGAGGAGGAGACAGCTGAGGCAGAGGAGGAGCTGGAGGGTCAGCAGTTGGACATGGCAGAGGTGTCCCTCAACTCCGTGATAGGGCTCACACCGAACCATACCATGAAGCTGAGGGGGAAGATCGGCGACCAGGAGGTGACTGTGCTCATTGACAGTGGGGCTACCCACAATTTCATTTCCAAGAGGGTGGTGGCACAGCAGGGGCTTCAGCTAACAGATTGCGGCAGTTTCAGTTTGATGATGGGAACGAGACAGAAGGAGAGCAGCCGGGGAGTTTGCAGAGGACTGGTACTGGCCATGCAGGGGATACATGTTATTGCAGACTTTTTACCTCTGGACCTGGGGAGCACCGACGTCATTTTAGGCATGACCTGGCTACAGACGTTAGGAGAGATGACTATAAATTGGAAGCTACTACAAATGGAGTTTCAGGAGGCGGGGAGAGCAGTGATACTCCAGGTGGACCCCAGCCTCTGCAGGGTTTTGGTCTCTCTGAAGACCATGATTAGGACCATCCAGACAGAGGGAGGAGGTTCTTTAGTGAGTTGTATTCTTTGACAGGTGAGGGAGGCGCAGAGGCTAGTATAGAGCAGCCCATTCCAGGAGAGGTGCAGCAGTCGATGGAGCAGTTTGAGGAGATCTTCCAGGATCCTCGGAGCCTTTCACCACCGCGGGACCACGAGCACGCCATTGTTTTACGAGAGGGTGTGTCCTTCATTAGCGTGCGGCCCTACCGATACCCCCAGCATCAGAAGAACGAGATAAAGAGGATAGTGTCAGAGATGGTGCAGGCAGGAGTGATCCAGCTGAGTGTGAGCCCGTTCTCCAGCCCAGTATTGTTAGTGAAAAAGAAGGATGGTAGTTGACGGTTCTACGTGGACTATAGGGCGCTGAACAAGGAGACGGTCCCAAATAAATTCAATATACATGTGATTGATGAGCTTATGGACGAGCTACACGGGGTAGTCTGGCTCAGCAAGTTAAATCTTAAGCCCGGCTACCACCAGATCAGGATGCGACGGGAGGATGTGCCCAAGACGACGTTCAGGACGCATGAGGGTTACTATGAGTTTCATGTCATGCCCTTCGGTTTGACAAACGCACTTGCCACCTTTCAGGCTCTTATGAATAAGGTGTTCCGTCCCTATCTCCGGCGATTCGTACTAGTTTTCTTTGATGATATTTTGGTGTACAGTCGTACTCTGGAGGAGCTTTTGGACCACCTGCAGGTGGTGTTTCAGGAGCTGCAGTACCACTATCTCTATGTGAACAGAAAGAAGTGTCTTTTCGGGCAGTCATAGGTGGAGTATTTGGGGCACATGGTATCAGCAGGAGGGGTGGCCGTAGATAGAGCAAAGATAGCGGCCATGTTAGACTGGTTGCGCCCCACTATGCTCAGAGGGCTTCGGGGCTTCCTGGGGCTTACAGGATACTATCGTAGATTCGTGGAGGGTTATGGGACGATTGCCTGGCCGCTGACGGAGTTGTTGAAGAAGGATCAGTTTCATTGGGGAGAGGAGGCGACGACAGCATTTGAGGCCCTAAAAAGGGCAATGACTACTGTGCCAGTATTGGCGTTGCCCGACTTCTCCAGACCCTTCGTAGTAGAGGCAGACGCATCAGGACATGGGCTGGGAGCAGTACTGATGCAGGAGCAGCGGTACATAGCTTACTACAGCCAGGTGTTGACCGCAAGGGCCCGACTGAGGTCGGTCTACGAGAGAGAGCGGATGGCTATAGTGTTGTCCATACAGAAATGGAGGCCATATCTGTTGGGACGGAGCTTCATAGTACGCACGGATCAGCAGAGCCTGAAGTACCTGTTAGAGCAGAGGATGGTAGCGGAGGAGCATCAGAAGTGGCTGCGAAAGCTGATGGGGTACAGGTTCGAGATTGAGTACCGCCCGGGATTGGAAAATAAGGCAGCAGACGCATTATCCTGGCGGGAGGCGGTGGCGGAGCTAGTGACACTGGTAGTGTCTGTCCTGGAGGATTGGGGCTCACTACAACAGGAGGTGGAGCAATACCCGGAGTTGGCAGCTATACGAGAGGCCCTTCTATAGGATTCGACTGAGTACCCGGGGCATTCTCTTCAGGATGGGCGGCTACTTTACTGGGGGAGGCTCGTGATATCGAGGACGTCTGCATTCATACCGATCATACTCAGGGAGTTCCACGGCAGTGCTATTGGTGGACATTCTGGGGTCCTCAAGACATACCAGCGGCTGGCGAGGGAGGTCTATTGGAAGGAACTGAAGAAGGAGGTGACGAGGATGATGGCGGAGTGTAACATGTGCCAGCGTCACAAGTACCAGGCGATGTCCCCAGTGGGATTACTACAGCCGCTGTCCTTACCAGACCGGGTTTGGGAGGACCTCTCTATGGATTTCATAGATGGATTGCCAAAGTCGGGCGGATACATTGTCATTTTTGTTGTGGTAGACCGCCTCAGCAAGTATGCACATTTTGTCCCGCTTCGGCATCCTTACAGCGCAGTTTCTGTGGCAGAGGTTTTTGTGAGGGAGGTCATTCGTCTGCATGGACCTCCGAAATCCATAGTCTCGGATCGAGACAAGGTGTTCCAGAGCAAATTTTGGCAGGAGCTTTTCAGACTATATGGGACAACATTGAAGCGGAGCACAGCCTACCATCCCCAGACTGACGGTCAGATGGAGGTGGTGAATAGGAGTGTTGAAACTTACCTGCGATGGTTCATTTCAGAGAATCATAAGGAGTGGGCGTGTTGGCTACCATGGGCGGAATACTGGTATAACACTTCATATCACATGGCGGCACAGACTACACCCTTCAGGATTTTGTATGGCAGAGATCCTATGCACTTACTTCATTACGGTCATGAGACGTCTCCCGTGTCAGATGTGGAGCAGTACTTGGCAGAGAGGGATCGGATTCTGGAGGAGCTGAAGCTCAATTTGGCGAGGGCACAGCAGGTGATGAAGGCTCGGGCAGACCTACACCGTCGTGACATACATTTTGAGGTCAGTGATATGATGTATCTGAAGCTGAGGCCCTACAGGCAGAGGTCGGTGGCTCATAGGAGGAATGAAAAGCTGGCACCGAGGTATTTTGGGCCTTACGAGGTCGAGGCGAAGGTGAGACCGGTGGCCTACAGACTACGCTTACCTCCAGGATCCACCATTCATCCAGTCTTCCATGTATCACAGTTGCGCCAGGCCATTGGCGACCACACATCTTCCCCTACATTACCAGAGACCCTTACTGCTGATATGGAGGTGAGGATGGAGCCGGCGGTGCTGAAAGGGGTTCGGCAGAGCGACATAGGAGGGAGGCAGGTGTTGTTGCAGTGGAGGTGCTTGCCAGAGCACGATAGCACGTGGGAGGACATAGATGATATGGTGGCGCGCTTTCCAGACTTCCACCTTGAGGACAAGGTGGCTCTTTGGGGGAGTATTGATGGGCCTCCGGCCCAAGCCCTGCGGGTTTACACCCGCAGGAAGCCCACGCGGGCCCCTCCCAGGCCGCACCTGCCACACACCCCAATTAGCCGCGCGCACACATATTGCCCCCACAAAGCCCTAGTTTCTATTATAAATAGGCGGGTAGCCGTCTCTTGTATACATATGCTTTGATTATTGATAATTGTGTGATTCCATAGGTAGACGAGTGTGGACGTCCTCTTAGGCGTCTTGGGAGGAGAACACACCTCTTTTGCGTTCAATTATCTTGTTCTTCATTATTAGTTTTCTATAAAAATCGTATCTTTTGTTAGTTCCTAACAATTACAAATGTGTACTGATGATAGAAAAATGAACAGAACTTCACCCTTAAATCACATCTTAGCTCACAATGCTCATACATCTTTACCTCAAGACCATATGTCATCTTTCTCCTGGGGCCTCGGTTTCACATCTCTACAAATGAATTTGAGTTAAAGTCTGAGTTGGTATTCTGATTGCTCACAGAAAACCTACTAGTTCTTACACAACATATCATCTTTCCAAATATGTCGCATGCATATCTTTTTTAGACATGCATAGCTTTTCTTTCTTCTCTTAATTCTCGTCTACCAGAAGCTTTATTACATTCAGATTGGCATGTCGTAATGTTTGAAAAAATAAATGCATTAAGCTTAATGAAACTTGAGATCTTATATCAGTTAAATTGGATAAGGTGGTTGGTTGCAAATAGATTTATACTGTGAAGTTGAATCATGGTGGCTCTCTCATCGATGAAAGGCAACGATCATTGATAAAGGCTAGTCAAAGGCATGACATAAACTACCAGAAGACATTTCCTCAACTTGCGAAGATGATATTAATACAATTGGTCTTATTGATTGCCACTCATCATTGACTTTTAAATCAATTGATGTAAAGAATTCCTTAATGACATCCTTGAAGGAGTATATATAAAGAAACCATCTGGTTTTATTGCTCAATAGGAGCCAGAAAAAAGCATGCAAAGTAAACACGGCGTTATATGGTCTGAAACAATCAATGGGGGCTTGATTGGGTGCTTTATAGATTCCATGAAATGATTTGTCCTCAATCAATGACAAATTGATCACTTTGTCTTTCAACAATCCCATCAAAGGAGGCAAATTCTTTTGGTAGTACACGTTGATAGCATTATGCTCACTAGAAATGATGCTTCTAGAATTTAGGAGTTGAAGCACTTTATTCATAAGTTTTAAACTAATGATCTTTTTCTTAGGATAGATGTGACTGGTTCAAAGGAAGGTATGTATTTATCCCAAAAAAAAAGTAAGTTTTGGGTGTTGTTATAGACAAGAATGTTGAGATGAAGGATATCACCTTACATATGGATCCAACCATCAAACTTATACTAGATCAAAAAGAGACGCTGCATGATTTAGAGCGATACATGAGATGGATTAGAAAATTGAACTACCTTAGTATGACACATCTTGATATAGCATTTTCAGTAAGTGTTAAGTCAGTTCATATCTGATCATAGGACTACACATTAGAATTTTATGATACAAATCTTGAGATAGCTGAACACTGCATGATCTAGAGTGACACAAGAGATTGATTAGAATACTGAACTACCTTAGTATGACACATTTTGATATTGCATTTTCAGTAAGTGTTGGACTCGGTCCATATCTGTGCCTAGGACTACACGTTAGAATTTTACGATACAAATCTTGAGATAGCTGAAGAATGCATTGGGTAAAATTCATATATACTCTAGTCGTGCCCATTGTAAAGTTACAACATTCTCGCCTTTTGATTGGCGATCTATAACCAGTTAACTATATTTTTGGGAAGCATTTCGTGTCCTGACAAGGTAAGAAACATCCCATCGTTTTTCAATTCAATAAAAAATCATACGTAGAGTCATCACCAACACAACTTGTGAGTTGTTATGGATTCAACAGTTGCTCAAGTTAGGATTCGTGGCACATGTACATATGAGTTTGTATTATGATAACAAGCCGGCTATATATAATTTTAACAACTCAATCTTTCATGAAAAGACCAAACACATCGAGATCGATTATCACATAATGAGATGACAGTGTGACAAGGCGTAAGAGATGAAGCATGTTAATAGTAAAACAAGTAAAACAACTAATGGATATGCTTATCAATCCCGCAGCAGCCACAGCAGGCCCAAACAGGCCTGCAGCAGCCCCTGGGGGCCCGCGGCGGCGCAAACAGCCCCCTGGGGGGGCCACAACAGGTCAGGCAGCCCCTGGGGGCATGACGGAGGAGGAAGGGCCCGGGACACAACGATTGGGGCCCCAGCGGCCCAATTTTGGAGACCGGATGCTTATCCACAGGTACCGAGACCGCATGTTGATCCCAGACAGACTTTTGAGGGCTTTCCGGGGCGTGGGCAGGGCCCGGGAGGTTATTTTGGAGGTGGAACGGCACCTATACAGCCGCACAGAGGAGCCAGAGGACCAGTGTTGGCACGACATCGGAAGTTTCCAGGGTACCATTACCAGCCTGAGGCGTGGGAGAGACCTGTTTGGCATGAGGAGTTGTACGGGGTTGACGTGGAGGACCAGTTGAGACATTCGGCGAAGGATTTGGCCAGGAGGAGACTGCAGCCGAGATGGGGGACCACAGGGGGGACATCAATGCAGACCGCCGACTCATGAAGCTGAAAATACCGATTTTTGACGGCATGGACCCGGACGGGTGGATCTGTCGGGCGGAGCGCTACTTCCAGGTGATGAGGTTGACGGAGGAGGAGATTCTGAGGGCCATCGGGATCTATTTCGAGGGCAAGGCGTTGGAATGATACAGATGGAAGGTGGCACGGACCCCTTTTCGCACTTGGGAGGAGCTGTCAGCATGATCCTTGACCGATTCTAGGAGACCCCGGGGGGAGATTTCTATGAGCAGTTATCTGCTTTGAGGCAGGAGGGGGACGGTGAGAGACTATGTGGAGAAGTTTGAGATGCTGAATAGCAGGATGAAGGGAGTGACAGATGGGTTCATGATTGAGAACTTCATGAGGGGGTTGAAGCCTTCTATACGAGCGGAGTTGCGGATGCAGAGCCCGGGGACATTGGAGGATGTCCTTCGCCTGGCCCACAAGACGGAGGAGAAGCATGCATAGGAGAGATGCATTCGGGGGACTTGGAGAGCCCAGTGCCAGCGTAGCCAGATAGCACCGGTCCCACCTCCGGGGGGTTACAGTCGCACCAGGGGACACTGGAATGAAGAGAGAGGAAACCCGACCTGGTAGGCGACTGACCAAGGCTGATATGAGGGCGAGGCGTGCTGCAGGCCTTTGTTTCAGATGCGATGAGAAGTTCAGTCCCGGTCATCGATGTGCGAGGAGGCTGATACAGATTGTGATAGTGTCGGACGAGGGGGGTATGGAGATGAGGGGGAGCCAGTGATGACGGAAGAGAGCGAGGTTGAGCACGCACATCTAGATGTAGCGGAGGTGTCCCTGAACTCTTTGGTAGTGTTAACCATACCATGAAGTTGTCAGGACGATTGGACGACGCGCCGGTGACGGTACTATAGACAGTGGGGCCACCCACAACTTTATCTCTCGACAGTTGGTGGATCGGCATAGGTTGCAGATGAGCACCTTGGAGACGTTTACGGTCCTCTCAGGGACAGGGAAGAGGGAAAAGAGCAGTGAGATGTGCAAGGGGCTAGGTCTGACCTTACAAGGGGTGCAGATCATGGAGGACTTCTTGCCCCTAGAGTTGGACAATATCGATGTGATTTTGGGCGTGCAGTGGCTGAAGGGGTTGGACGAGGTGAAGATGTATTGGAAGCAGCTTAGGATGGAATTCCAGGATGGGGGTCGCATGGTGGTTCTACCAGTGACCCTAGCCTCTGTTTTCCCTCGGGGGCCTTCAAAGCTAGATCTCCACCTTGAGGACAAGTTGGCTCTTTTAGGGGGAGGTATTAATGCGGACGCGCCCCTAGCCGCCGCATCACATGCCGCACACCGCACCCAGGTCCCACTTGGACGACTTATGGCCCGGCTTAGGAGACGTGGAGACGTTGGTTTGGTAATCCAGTTATCTAGGGGTATTCTAGTCTTTTCAGACTAGATTAGTAATTCCTCTCCTTTTCTATTTAATCTAGGGCTAGCCGTCTTTTTATTTTTTATGCTTATTTTGTGAAGAACTTGTAGGCATCCTTGGTGAGGGTTTTTAGGCTTTTGTTCCGTGCAACAAAAGTTAGGAGAGCGAGCCTCCTCTCGAAAGAGGCTCATTTATCAATCAAATCTTCGTTCTTCGCAATCTAAGTTCCATAAAAATTCCACTTTTTATATTTTTTTTCCTATTTTAAATCTGAAATTAATTGATCGATCATCTAGATCGTATCAGATAGCTTCATATCCAAGTCCTTTATAATAATAAATGTTGGGTTTTGCTTCGATTTTGCTTCAGATCCAAGTTTTTCTTTTTTCATTTTGGTTTTTCTAGCTAATAAAAAGGTAATGTGAGGAACTTGGGTTTTTTGACTGGGCACGATGACATCAACAATGACAAATGAGGAAACACTGATGTAAACGAGAAGATGATAAGAGAGATGATACTACAAGAGAAGTTGACACCCACAACGAGAGGTGTTTTTGTGGTGACTTTAGTTGCTAGAACTAGAGGCTTCTCTCAATGAGAGAGAGCATAAGAGGGAAGCTGGCACATGCCCCCACGCAAGGGTATGTTGGGGGCAGCGAGAGGAGAGTTTGGGTTAGGTTGTGTTGGATAATGGTACTTAGTAGTGGGTTTGGGTTTAAATTAGTAGTGAGTTTGTGTTTAAAAAATTGTTAAAATACTTATTTATTGAAATATATACATAAACATATAGATAACTCCGAAACCAAAATTTAAAACGAAACTAATGAAACTTATTAAAATCAAAATTTTATTAAAGGACCGAAACCAAAACCTAGTTCGCTAATCTTGATTCAAATATATTGATGTTTGTCTATCTGTGTCTGTCTATATCCTACAGGTTTGGTGACTATTGCAATAAATGCAGATATTATTTTTCTCGCAGATTGTGACAAGCGGGTTGAGGAGATAAAGGTGTACATGAAGAAGCAGTTTGTCGCTAAAGATAATACAATCAATCTGATGCGGACCATGCCACATCACGTGCGGCGGACGTAAAGGGACCACCCACGACCACTTACGTGCGCAGGAGAAGACGGGGAGGCGTCAATTAGTTATTATTAGCTTTAAGGGTATTTTGGTCACTCTAGGCCAAATTAGTAAATCACATCTTTCTCTTTATTAGGGCTAGCCCCCATTGTTTTTGCTTATGCTTAGATTGTTGAGAAACTCTTGAGCATCCTTAGTGAAGGATATTTAGGCTTTTGTTCCGTTCAATCAAAAGCTCGGAGAGCAAGTCTCCTCTCGAAAGAGGCTTTTATCCCTTGATTCCTCTTGTTTCTATAATCTCTAAACCCTAAAAATATTTCCCTCTTTTTAATTTTTTTCCACTTTAAATTGATTTGCGTGATCGATCCAAGCGGATCGTATCAATTGGTATCAGAGCTCATAAGATCCAATGGCGCAAGGCACGAGAGCCACCATCGAGGAGAAGCTTCAAGCCCTACATGAAGAAATCACCAAGGAGATCGAAACCATGATGGAGACGATGAGCGATCGACTTGAGAAGCGGATATAGGAAAACAACCGCGCCCAAGAAGAGAAGCATGCAAAAAGTGAAGCAAATCAAATTAAAATCATGGAGATTTTGCAAAACCTAGTTAAGGGAAAGGGGAAGAAATCTTGGACGGATGAGGAAGATGACTCAGATCCTAAAGTTCAAGAGTTAAGGGCGCGAGATGCAAGGGTGGAGGCGCAGTTTACAACAGCCGGGACCTCGGAAGTCGTCGTATCGACGAAACCGGACGACGGCGACGAACGGGGCAGCCGCGACAGCGCGCGCGGGGGGCGACGGGGCCTGGGAACCCTCCCGGAGGGTCGCCCAGACCCGGAGAACCCCCCAGGGGGTCGGCCAGGGCCGGCGAACCCCTCGGGGGGTCGCGAGCCCATTCCGGGGACGGCGCGACCCCGCCGCAATGGCCAAGGCCCTGCGCGGCCACCGAATGGGCGCTGGGGGGCCGCGCGCAGGCGGGCGGGGGCGGGCGAGACCCCAGGGGCCCCGATTGGCCTCTGGGGGTTCCGGCGGTAGTGGATGAAGCCCTAGGGGCTGTCGACAGGAGGCGGCCAGCAGGAGAAGGTCTTCGGGAGGGCACTGTGGTATTTCCGAGGCGAGGTCTAGGGCCGGGGGGTCATTTCGGGGGTCGAGGAGGGCAGCGACCAGCTACTGCAGTTTTTGGGGGACCCCATGGGCAGGGACCAGACGGTAGACCCTTGTGGCCGGATGACGAGTATGCAGATGAGGACTATGATCCCCTCGAGACCACAGAGATAGGCGTTTGGGACTAGGAGAGACGGGGAGAAGCAGAGTTCCACGCCGATAGGCGGCTGAAGAAGCTGAAGATGCCCGTGTTTGAGGGGAGCGATCCCGATGGGTGGATCTACAGAGTGGAGAGGTACTTCCAGACGATGGGATTTACCGAGGAGGTCCTGAAGGCGGTAGGCATCTATTTTGAGGGAGAGGCTTTAGCGTGGTACCGGTGGAAGATCGCACGCAGCCTTTTTTCCTCCTGGGCGGATTTGACAGCCTACTTGATGGACCGATTCCAGGAGACACCAGGGGGAGATTTTTACGAGCAGCTCCGGGTGCTCAGGCAGGAGGGAACGGTGCGGGACTTTGTCAGGAGGTTCGAGCTACTGTCGGGCCGAGTGCCTGGGGTCACGGAGGAGGCGCTCATGGGAAACTTCATGGGGGGCTCAAGCCCTCCATTCGAGCTGAGCTGAGGATGCAGAGCCCGGGGGGCTTGGAGGACCTAATTCGCCTCGCGCAGAAGGCGGAGGAGAAACATACGGATGAGAGGATGATACGTGAGACTTGGGGAATCCAAAATTCCCGACCCACGCCAGCAGCAGCCGCGCCGAGGGCGCCTATCGGTAAACCAGATGCTAGGGTTGAGACTCGCCCCGCTACTCTCGGGCGACGGATGAAGGAGGCGGAGGTGAGGGAGAGGCGTGCCAAGGGGTTGTGTTTCCGTTGCGATGAGAAGTTCAACCATGGCCACAGATGTGCGAGCCGTCTGCTACAGATTACCATGGTGCTGGATGAGTATCGGGATGACGAAGAGGAGCCCAGGGTGGAGCCACTCGAGGAGGAGAAGTCTCACCTAGACTTCACGGAAGTTTCCCTGAACTCCGTGGTGCGGTTCACACCGAACCACACCATGAAGTTGTCAGGGCGGTTGGGCGATATGGCAGTGACAGTGCTAATAGACAGTGGGGCCACCCACAACTTCATCTCTAGCCGAGTGGTGGAGCGTCATGGGCTGCAGTTGAGCACCATGGAGAAGTTCACTGTTTTGTTGGGAACTGGAAGGATGGAGGAGAGCAATGTGCTCTGCAAGGGGTTATGTCTGATCTTGCAGGGAGTGCAAATTATAGAGGATTTTTTACCCCTGGAGTTGGGAAATGTCGATATCATTCTGGGCGTGCAATGGCTGAAGAAGTTGGGGGACGTACTGGTGAACTGGAAACGTCTCAGGATGGAGTTTGAGGGTGACCGCACGGTGGTACTCACAGGGGATCCCACCCTATGCTTTTCGTTGGTGGCCTTCAAGGCCATTACTCGGGCTTTACAGAGGGAGGGAGAGGAGTACCTAGTGGAGTGCCGTGCAGTTGGAATTGAGCAGGAGCAGCCGGCAGGGGTTACCAAGGTGGTTGAGCATGTGCTGGAGCGATTTTAGGAGGTCTTTCAGGACCCACAGGGGCTACCACCAGAGAGGGGACATGAGCATGTGATCGTCTTGAGAGAGGGCGCAGCACCAGTGAGCGTGCGGCCGTACCGATATCCTCATGTGCAGAAGGACGAGATTGAGAGGATGGTCGGGGAGATGCTGCAGGCGGGAGTGATCCAGCCTAGTGTGAGTCCTTTCTCTTCGCCAGTGATGTTAGTGAAGAAGAAAGACGGGAGCTGGAGGTTCTGCGTCAACTATAGGGCGCTGAACAAGGAGACTGTGGCTGACAGATTCCCCATTCCTGTGATCGACGAGCTGCTAGATGAGTTGCATGACGCAGTTGTGTTCTCGAAGGTCGACTTGAAGGCGGGTTATCACCAGATCCTGATTAGGCCCGAGGACGTGCCAAAGACGGCGTTCCGCACACATGAGGGGCACTACGAGTTTCTCGTCATGCCTTTTGGCTTGACGAATGCTCCCTCCACCTTCCAAGCCTTGATGAACGAGGTATTTCGGCCGTACTTGAGGAAGTTCGTTTTGGTTTTCTTCGACGATATCTTGGTTTACAGCAGGACTATGGAGGATCATGTGGGGCATTTGGAGACAGTCTTCCAGGAGTTTGGGGCATAACAATTGTATGCGAACCGGAAGAAGTGTAGCTTTGGCCAGCTGCAGATAGAGTACCTGGGGCACGTGGTGTCGGCGGAGGGAGTAGCGGCAGACAGGGCAAAGATAGAGGCCATGTTGGACTGGCCAGTGCCGACTTCTTTGAGGGCGTTGCGGGGTTTCCTTGGGCTGACGGGCTACTACCGGAAGTTCGTGAGGGGGTACAGTACAATTGCACGGCCGCTTACTGACCTTTTGAAGAAGGAAGGGTTCGCTTGGGGGAGGAGGCGACCAATGCCTTTGAGGCCTTGAAGGTGGCCATGACTACAGCCCCGGTACTGACGCTGACGGACTTAAGCATCGCGTTTGTAGTGGAGATGGATGCATCAGGCGTAGGGTTGGGGGCGGTGTTGATGCAGTTGGGGCGGCCCGTAGCCTACTACAGCCACGTGCTTTCTGCTAGAGCCCGGCTGAAGTCGGTGTACGAAAGAGAGTTGATGGCGATCGTGTTAGCGGTGCAGAAATGGCGGCCGTACCTACTTGGGAGAGAGTTCGTGGTCAGGACAGACCAGAGGAGCCTCAAGTACCTACTTGAGCAGAGGTTGGTGACTGAGGAGCACCAGCGTTGGCTTTCGAAGCTGGTGGGGTACCGGTGTGTCATTGAGTACAGGCCCGGGTAGGAGAACAAGGCGGCTGACGCCTTGTCTAGACGAGAGGAGGGAGTGCAAGTGAGGGCGCTCTCGTTACCGATGTGGCTTGACGGGGAGCCCATGTTACAGGAGGCAGAGACCGACCCAGAGCTGAGACAGATCAGGGAGCGATTACAGGGCAACGGGGAGGCGCCGAAGGGGTACTCTTTGGATGGGTGCATGCTGTTGTACCAGGGGCGGTTGGTCTTACCGCGGAGGTCGACCTTCATACCAGTGCTGTTTCAGGAGTTCCACAGTTCAGGGATTGGGGGACACTCCGGGGTGCAGCAGACTTACATGCGGATGGCCCGAGAGGTTTACTGGCAGTGGATGAAGAAGGCGATCGCCCTCTTAGTAGCGGCTTGTGACGTCTGCCAACGTCACAAGTACATGGCCATGGCGCCTGCAGGAATGCTGCAGCCGTTGGCTCTGCCTGAGCGGGTGTGGGAGGAGGTGACGATGGACTTCATCGAGGGATTACCCAGGTCGGAGGGGTACTCGGTGATCTTCGTAGTGGTGGACATGCTGAGTAAGTACGCACATTTAATACCGCTGAAGCACCCGTACACAGCCGTTTCGGTGGCCGCAGCGTTTACTCGGGAGGTGATACGGTTGCATGGGATCCCTGGATCTATAGTGTCTGACCGGGACCAGGTGTTCTTGAGCGGGTTTTGGCGGGAGTTGTTCCGGGTACAGGGAACGGTGTTGAAGAGGAGTACCGCCTATCACCCCCAGATAGACGGGCAGACAGAGGTGGTTAATCGCAATATAGAGACGTATCTGCGATGTTTTGCGTCGGAGACACCGCGACAGTGGTACCGCTGGTTGGCCTGGGCGGAATATTGGTACAATACTTCGTACCATTCAGCGGCAGGAACAACCCCCTTCCGGGTGTTGTATGGGGGAGACCCACGAGAGCTGATTCGATTCGGGAGTAGGCAGACACCAGTCTCGTTGGTAGAGGGTTACATGGAGGAGAGGGATAGGATGCTAGAGGAGCTGAAGAAGCACTTGCTACGGGCTCAGCAGGTGATGAAGGCGAAGGCAGATGGACATCGACGGGATGTGAGCTTTCAGGATGGAGATCGGGTATATCTCAAGATGCGGCCATACAGACAGAGATCAGTGGCGAGGAGGGGGAATGAGAAGCTTTCTGCCAGATTCTTTGGGCCCTTTGAGATTGAGGCCAAGATTGGCCAAGTGGCCTACAGGCTGAGGTTACCCACGACGGCTACAATCCATCCAGTTTTTCATGTTTCGCAGCTTCGACGTGCCATTGGAGAGCAGACGGTGTCATCCACACTTCCACCGACACTGA
>JAULAV010002184.1:0-25000 GCA_030789695.1 Scilla litardierei | reverse complement strand
CGCTTGTTTTAGTCTCATGTTTATCAAATGAAGAATAGAATGATTTGGAGACTAATAGCTTGGTGCAAGGATGGACATCAAGAAGAGTAATGCCAAAGCTTGGACTCAAGGGTGCCAAAGCTTGGAGATGATAGGGAGCATCAAGGCATCAAGGATTGAAGCCATAGACTCTAAGGGAAGCAATGTAATCCAAGTAATTTCATTTAATTGCTTTTCTCTTTTTGAGTCTAAGTTTAATTGTAATGCCTTGATAGTTGGTCTACTCATTAATGCATATGCATATAACCATCTTAGTGAGCCTTAGGATTATCATAGAATCCAACCCAATATGGTGATAATGTTTAATGACTTATTGGAGTCTCTGGCTCTCTAACAAGCGACTGATGAAGGAAGAATAGGTGACTGGGTGATTCCAGGCACCTGACCAGCCTTCTACAGTTGGCTGTTGTGCACTAGCTCAAGTCACCTTTTATTGACTGTATCTTGAGCTATTAGAGACAAACGACTAACGTTCATTTTACAGTCTCATGTATTCCTTCAGGCGCATGGGAATTGTTCTCCAGTCGTATGTGTGCTAAAGTGCGTAACTTGCAGTTTTTGGGTTTCATCCCAGTTTACAAGTCAGTCGACTGATGACGAGATTTCAGTCGCCTATCAAATTACAGGTGCCTGGTTTTGGTCATTTATCGACTGAAGGCACTAGTGAGAAAGTTGCATTTTCCAGCTCTATTTTCATCCCAAGTGACAGTCGCCTGCTGAAGGATATATAAGCGCCTGCTCATTTACAGGCGCCTGTGTAGTCTTCTACAGTCGCCTATCCTGGCTTAGATTATAGCCGTTGACCATTCGACTGTTAGTTGTTCATCAGTCGATTGTGTATGCCGTAAGTTGCCAAAATCTAGCCTTTGCAGATTTCATTATTTTGGCTTTTTTCTTGGGTTTGAGGGTTCTTTTGGGCTTCCTATATATAGAAAAGGGCTGAGTTCATTAAAACTTCTGGATGATATTGCAAATCATTAGAGTTTAATAAAGCCACTCTCAAACCCTCTCATTTCACTCTAAGAGCTCTTAATCTCCGTCATGCATTGAAGTCAAGCTCAAGAGAAATCATTCAAGTGCTGTCAAGCTCAATCTCATCACTTGGAGATCCTATTACATGCATTGCATTCATTAATGAGTAAGTTCATCATCAAGGCATATGTAATAGTATTTGTTTTACTTTGTGTTTTCATTTGAAACCCTAGCTTTCTGTGTGAGAACTAGTTACTCTCTGTGTGAGAGTATAACCTTCTGTGTGAGGGTTGGTTGAGATCTCTCTGTGTGAGAGTTTGAGTCTCTCTGTATAAGAGCAAAAGTCTCTCTGTGTGAGAGCAAGGATTTCTCTGTGTGAGAACCAAATCCTTTGTATAAGATATATCTGTGTGAGATTGTATTCACTTCTCTGTGTGAGAATTATAGTGGATATTGGTGTGGCTGGAAGTACCCAAGTTTGGGGAACCAGGGTAACATCTTGTGTTTGCGTTTGGATTTTTGTGGTGTTTAAATTCATCTTGCATTTATAATTCCGCATTTGCAAGTTTAATTTTTAAATACGCAATTTGTGCCATTACTATATTCACCCATCATCTAGAGTTTGTTGTTAGTATTGCAAGGGTAAGACGGTCTTTACAAAAGATACACCCATGTAGGTGATGGCAAGACGGTTCAAACTGAAACAATTGAAAATTTAGATTATTAAAGACTAGATTGTATTTGGATTTTAAGGAGACATTTGATGCATAGTTTTTAAATGAAATTTGATTTCTATTTATATTTTGGACAAATTTGGTTATTATTGTTTATTTGGAAGTGGAAATGGTTTGTCTCATGATTCAAAATGAGTTAATTCTAGTTCTTTATCAATTTATTATGATTTTATTGCTTCATTTAAGTATTACCTGCATTTGAGTACATTTAAGTGAAAATTAATAAATGAGAACTCAGTTACATTATGACATAAGAGTTTGAATATATCTCCGAATGGAGAAATAGATAGACCTATGTCAAATAAAATTCTCATCCCTAAGATTTCACAGACTTTAAAGTTTGTGATAAACAGATAAAAGGAAAACAAACCAATAAAAGGAGATTATGAAGCCAATAAGACTTTGGAAATCTTAGAACTTATTTAATGAGAAAATTTGTGGGCCATCCTATATGGTTTCTTGGAGTGGTCAACAATATTTCATAAAGTTCATAGATGATTTTTCAACTATGGTTACGTCTATCTCATTCATAAAAGCACTTAAGAGTACAGCTTATATTCTTAATAGAGTTTCAACTGAAGCATCTACATCACTTGCATGTTTAAGATGTCCAACTAAGGTAAGGCCTTACAAGCCTATTGAATGGAAACTGGACACAAAGGACAATGATTTGCAATTTTGTTGAATACTTTAAAAGGATCTATATGGTACATTTTTAGTCCCACAATTAAGTAAATATACGAGCATAGAAATACCCAGTTCAGTGAGGATACCGAGTTTACGTGGGGAGATACAGTTAAGGCTATTGTCTTTGGAAATACAGTTAAGGACATTGTCTTTTGGAGAGGCATACGTTGATATTCCAACAGGTGTTATTGGCATTGATAAGGATTTCATTCCTAACCTTGTTCAAAACACAATAAATCAAGATAATGTCAGAAATGAGATCTCAAGACAATCTCAGAAATCCTCCTACTTAGGAAATTGTTCAAGAAGAACAAACTTTAGCACCTCAAGAACTTATGCCATTAAGCAGATCAATTAGAGAGAGTGGAGAAGTTCTAACTCTAAAGTGGGCTAACGCCTTAAGTAAGAAAAATAAGTCTACGAAGGACAATGATCATTCAGAATCTTGCCGCATTGCAATAAGGTATGAAACCCATTGGTTGTAAATGAATTTTTTATAATCAAGTGGGATTCAACAGGCAATGTGGAAAGATATAATGCATGTCTTGTCAGAAAAGACTTTATACAGAAATAAGGCACTAAAGATAAAGAGACTTTCTCTTTGGTTTTCTTGAACGACCCTTTCAGGAAAACAATTTCATTACTGACGCATTTCACTCTCGATAATGGTATTCCCGTTTCATCTAATAATCATCTGGTTCGGTTTTTTGAGGTGAATTTAGTTAATGAATGTATATACCATAAATTCTGTGAGAGTAAGGTTTCTATTCTAGTGTAATATGTCGATGTCATATTGCTTGCCAGTAATGATATTGGATCACTGCATGAAACCAAGAGATTTCTGGTTAAGAACCTTCAGATGAAAGATCTTGGTGATGCATCTTTAGGGATCCAGATACACCGGGATTGTTCTCGGGTTATTCTTGGATTATCACAAAATTCTACAGCAAAATTTTCTAAAAGATATGGCATGCAAAATTGTAAACCAGATGATGTCCATGTATCTAAGGGAGACAAGTTTAGTCTCAATCAGTGCCTTAAAAGTGACTTTGAAAGGCGAAAAATGCAAAAGATTCCCTGTGATTTAGCATTACGAAGTTTGATGCATGCTCAAGTTTGTACATAATCGGTTATTACGAACATTACAGATATATTGGGCAGATACGTAAGCAATTCAAAAGTAGACTATTTGATGGCAGCCAAATAGGTCTTACGGTACTTATAGAGAACAAAAGCTACATGCTCATGAATCATAGGTCAGAAAAGCTTGAGATCATTTGGTATAATGACCCTGATTTTTATTGAATGCAAAGAAGTATGAAATCTGTGTCATCTGCTAAAAGAGCGCTAAATAGTCTCTTTTATAGCTTCTTTTAGCATGGCTGCAGATTTCACATCAAGTTGTGCGACATCCAATAATGGAATATAACTGCACAATTTTGTCACATGGCTACACATTATGGATGATATTTGAAAAGCACATGGATTATTCTGTGACAATAAGACTGCAATTTTTTATTCCAATAACAATAGAAACTTGACGAAGTTAAGATATCTAAAAATCAAGTTTTTGGTTGTTAACGAAAAAGTTCGGAGTGAACAGTGTCTGTAGAGCACATCGGAACAACTATATGGTTGTGGATGCACTTACTAAATGATTGCCGTTCAAAAGGTTTCATGAGCACTTTTCTCTTATGGGTGTCATGTCAGTTAAGGATATTCAGTTCTAGTGGGAGTTTGTTCTTTTTGGTACTCATATAATATAGACATTTTCAGTTTTTCAGTTTATGGTTATTTTCTGCAGAAATAAAGTTTAGGTTTGGTTACACTCCAATTTTGGTTTGGTTTGATCTCACTAAAGTTTAGGGGATGATCAGTTGGAAATAGGTATTTTAAGTCACATTACATGAAATTTCCATCCTACACATCCATAACACAATTCATGTCATTCAACTATTTTAGCTTATGTGACCATTGATGGGTCGAGTTACGTTAAATGTGAGAAAGGCCGCTTTGATCCTATATTAAAATGATTGAAGGACGGAATTGGTTTAGATACGTTCCAGTAATGACATCATATTGAGTACTCATTCGGTTATTTGAGCATAACATAATTATAAGGTTTTACATATAGCCCAAGTTGGAGATTGTTGGATCGTTAATCCAACATTGGGCTTATATGTAAAATAATTATGTAATGCGGGCTGTCAAATTAAGTTAAGCCTAATAAAGTGATCTAATCAGTTGAACAAGCTTTAATGTATCTGTTAGGGTGTAGGCCTTTAATGTGTATTGACTTATGGGCTTTCTGGTTTAATGATGCGCTAAACCCGAAACTCAATATGCAATATGACTTTTGCCTATATATAGGTGGTCATGGTCCCCAGATCACACGAACGAAGAGCCATCTTTTATGCACCCCATTGACGAATTAGAGTCGAAGAAAAGCTAAAGGATTTCTCTCGAGGATTCATATAGATCTGGAAGGCCAACCACACGGATCTACAGTTTCAGGAGTTATGGATTCAGGTACGCTTTCGCTTTCAGATTCAGTTTAATTTCTCGTAGATCTGACATGAATATATCTAGATTGTTTAGCATGGTTTTACGTAGTATGATCTAGAAATAGTTCCAACAAGCAAAGCTTTCTCAATGACGCTCATTTTGTCATGAAGTCAGGCCAATCACTTTACTATACCATAAGTTTCATCCCCTTGTAATGTCATCACCCTCTTCTAACTTCTTTAGGGATGTTGATTAGTGTTCATTGTGATTAATAATAGTGCTGATGTGATTCTCCTCCTCTATCATTTATTCTGTTGCTATCTCTATATATTTACTTAAAAGGAGGAGAATTTTGTTAGTATCGGTGGATTGCCTAATGCCACGTGTAGGAATCCTGTAGATAGCATGCTAAACACTAGAGGGGGGGTGTGTGTGATTAGTGTTTCAAAAAATCAAATTCAATGCACAAATGTAAATTCACGCCCTCTAATATAGCCTAAGTTAAATGAGAGTGTTACTTTCCTCAAGAACTTAATCAACACAATGCCATAAAATAGAGAATAATGCACAGCGAAAATGAAGTATGTATGCAAGTAATAGAAATGGAGACAATCACAGAAAACAATCGCAAACAACCAAGAAGTATCCTGATTCACCCACAGTGGGATACTCTAGTCCCCAACCTCTTGTTGGGATTTTCCACTATCCAACTCTCTTTAACAAGAGAGCAAATGCCTCACCGAGAAGGCTTCCAATACACTTGCCCAGATTCACTTGCTATGGCTTCCAAATACTACAATCACCACCTAGTTCCCAAACTGGGAATTTTCACAATACCAACAACTTACTCCTCTTACTAGGGTTTCCCAAATGCCACACCACAAGTGGTCTTCTCCTTCACCACAATAACAACAACAACAACACTTCCTCCACCTCATAATGAGGACCTTTGCAAATGAGGCTTTTCTCAACAGCCCAACAAATCTCAATCACCCTCTTCCAATAAATGAGGATACTCCGATGAAATTAAAGTAATACAAAGTCCTATAGCCAAAAAGTACGAAGCATGTGAAGGTGATTATATGCTATGGAAAAATCTTAACTTGATCTCAATTGAATGTATAAAGAAACATAGAGATCAAAACATCAATTTGTGTTCTTATGTAAGTAAAGGTTAAAGCATAAGATGAACACAAATGACAAGGCAAAAATGAAGCTTAAAAGCTTAGAGGAAAGTTAGAAAATAGTTGCCTTAGAGGAGGAAACTTTTGCTCTTGAAATTTCAGCTCTTGAAGAATTTAGGGCTTGAAAGCTTTGCTAAAAAGATGAAATTCTTCTTGTAAATAATGTTATAATATATTTGCAAAATTCCCTCATCAAGCCCCGTTAAATAGCCTACAAACCGCATCAAAGAAATGACCCAAAAGCCCTCTCAAACGGACAAGAAAACTGCTAAAAATTGGACCGTTATGGGCTTACTTGCTGCTATTAGTCGACTTTTGTATGTAAAGTAGTTGATTGATTCTAATACTACGGTCGACTGATTTTAATACTGTGGTTGACTATCAGCAAGCAGCAAAGAACAAAAATGGTCATAACTTACACAAATGAACTCCGATTTGGGTGATTCAAGATGCTTTGGAAAGCTACTGAAGTATGCTATCTAACGAGCCGGGAAGGGATGAAAAATTCCAAATATAGAAAAACTGGCAGAGGTTAGAATGCAGAACATCACACTTTCTATTCATTTGCTTAAGCTAAGTCTTGATAAACTAAGTGTTTGATCCAAAAAGATAGGAAATGAATTTTAAAGCTAAAGATAGGAAATCAGAGAAAATCATTTTTCCTCTGTGTGTGCGCATGCTTCAAGTTTTAGCTTTAACATACTAAGACAAACCCAATTAAATGTAAAATATAGCACTCACACTTATTGGAGTCTTGATGCATTCTTCTTGGCTTATGAGTTGTCTTGAGAAGCCTTTCACTTCACTTATCATTGGATGAGCTTCATGTCACGATGTTCAGCTCCAATTCATGAATTCATCAATCTTCAAGCTTCTTAATTCATTTCAACATTTCTTTGCGCTTGAGTTGACCACTGTTGACTTCGTACCTATACTCACAACAAATCTCATAAAACATAATTAGTCACACTAATTGTTTGCTTAATCATCACAACCAACTTGGGGTGTTTCAATAACCAACAAATTTCACCGGATAGGTTGCATCGGGTAGCTGGCAACATAAAGCTCTTATAGATATGGTGTAAATTGTTGTAACATAAAAATTATGTTGAAAAATAAATAAAGAGAATTGAGAACCCGATTGTACATTGAATATGACATTCCATCATCTAACCTAAATCTGACAAGACTAACCTTCCAACAATGGAACATGTTGCATGCACACAATGGGTTAGCATTGGTCAGGTTGGTTGATTGGACTTCTGACCTATCCCATGATCAAGTTAGCATTTATCTAATGAATCATTAGACACACAGGATCTCGTGCGTACCTTTGTGTTACGACTATTTTGACCGGGCCTGGAAGAGCCAAGTCAACGACGACCGGTCAACCGGCCTGCTACGGCCTTGGGGCCCTGGCCCTAGAGATCTCACGGGCGGGCCACGCTTATCCGCCCAAGACAAAGGCCCGAAAGACTGCCCACTTCCGTAGTGGAGGAAGTCGGGGCCTAAATCGAGGAAGCCTTCGCCAAGTATGGCAACCGACCATTGTCATCATGATCTGCCAATTATGGCAGCCACCTTCATGGCTCGCCAAATATGGCAACCGACTTCATGGCCATCACTTCCCAAGAATGGCGGCCACTTTCAATGCCATCACTCCACCTTCATGGCATTTATCCCTCCATAAAGCATGGCAATTATGGGGGTCAACATGGCCCATTAACACGACCTCATCAATAGCGACCATGATGTCTCATCATGGCCCATTACTATGGGGCTCGCCTATATGAAGAGGGGGGAGGCATCATCACCGGGGACCGCATCTCAGGTATCTAAAACCTAAGGTACTCCATCAACGACTGAGTTCCCCCATTTCATCTCCTTCCTCCCCCGCTCGCGCCGTGAGACGCCGTTCAGATCTCCTCTCGAGTCGAACCGTCTCCGCCGGGCCTCCCCTTTCAGATCACTATCTGACTTAGGCATCGGAGGGGATTTGGCCGGAACCAAGGTCCGGCCCCCCTGACGAGTGTTCTCGTCTATGCAGGAGGACATCAGATCCATGGGCCGAGGCTTCCCCTCTGCCCCTCGCCGGCCACGCATCAAGCGAGACGACCGAGGCTTCCCCTCGTCACCCGTCCGACCGAGGCCGAGTGCGACCGTCCGAGGCCGAGCGTTTCACACCGGGCCGAGGCTTCCCCTCCGCCCCGCGACCGGCCACGTAACCAGCGGGACGATCGAGGCTACCCCTCGTCGTCCGACCGTCCGAGGCCGAGCGTCTCTGATCGGGTCGAGGCTTCCCCTCGCCCTCCTTGCGACCGAGGACCCTGATTCGGCCCAGCCGATGCGCTCCACGTCGTCTGCAACTCCGACTCGCGTCTCGTCTGCACCAACTCGACACACCCGAGGGACCCCCGTGGGCCCCTTGACCACGTTGACCAGGTTATCCGCGGTCAACGCTTTTGTAGTGAGAAAACACTCTGAAACATCTGGCGCCGTCTGTGGGAAAGAGTCGACATCCACGTCGTCGACCACACGTGCAATGACTCGTTCCATTAATTGAAAACCTGGAAGATCCAGCAAGACCCAAAACAGGTCGAAAGATGGTCCCTTGCTTTGAACCAGATCAAGCTAAGGACCAACAAGCCCGCACCGCTGGGACCCCCTTCCAATCTCGCGCAAATGACAGCCATCACACTTGCCTCACGTTAGTGCGATTGAAGAGCCTTAACTTTATGAGTATTTCGCGAGTGGCAGCCTGCAAGGGGGGAAGATCAACGGAAATCAATTGGATCCCTGGCTCGCGAGGATTCATCCACCGAGCTTCGATCCAAGCTCGGAGACCCGTCGACTCACCCGAGCGCCATCCGACCGTCCATGGATCCAAATCCCTCGAAGACCCACCGAGGGTCGGTGGCGAGGATCCTAACATTGGCGACGATGGGCTGGAGTCGAATCCCCATGGCCGATCAATCGGTGGCAAACTGGAGGCCGGATCCCCATTGTTGGGTGACGGAGTTTGTAGCCCAATCGTACGCGGACTCTGTGGCCAAGCGGATCCGGAGAGTCCCCGATCGGCACCGAGCCAATCGATTTGACCACGATCACATTAGATCTGAGCTCCGCCGACCCTACACGTCCGATCGAGCCTCCCTCCGGTGGGAATTCGTCCGAGCCGAGCTCGTCCGACTGACGGGGGTGTTTGAATGACGGAGCTATCCTCAAATCGGTTCTCGTCCTCGTCCGCCTGGGTCTCCATGGAAACCGATGCTGTCAAGAAGCCCACAATTTCATAAAGGTCAACTCAAGCCTCCGCAAGATTAGAGCTGTTTCCTGGATCCAAGATCAACTTCCACCCGGATCAGACTCCGTGACCTCTGATCGATAGCTCCGTCGCCAAGGCCGACATCCGCCCGGATCAATCTCCATGACCTCCGATCCGAAGCTCCGTCTCCTTTGATCCAGCCTCCGGTGCAGCGACCCACTTCCGAAGGGATAGCCTCCTCTGAGCGTTGATCCGACCTCTGATGATCCCTGATCGATCCCTCTGGGGAACGCAACAAAGGCGAGGGATCGCACGATAAGTCGATTGAAGCTACTTGAACTCGTGGAATCTCGTCGAAGGTCGGTCGTGCCTCCCAGATGTTGGTCGGAGCTGCCTCGCACGGAGATCGACGACCCTCAGTCGAAGCTCGCCGAGCCCCATGGAGCTCAGACATGTACCGCGTTGGGTCGTGGGAGCTCGCTGCGCATCCCGACCTCCGAGCGCCCAAGTTCGTCGACCCAGCGAGTTGACCCAGCCCACGAACTCAGATGACCTGGACTCGATCTGATCCAGGCGATGGTAGCTAACTCACAATCAAGTATCACGGTCTCGCAGATACCTGGGTCGATGTGCACACCAACCTGAGATCCTAAGAGCCAATTCCTAGAACCCACACACAAGGATACCTTCGTCAAAACTCCTGTGGAGCTCCTCTGTCAAGGCTGCTCCCTGCCGAGCTCCTCCTAATGGACTGAACGTTGGATGCCGATCAAAACTTCAGAGCCTTCATGCCGAGCATCCGGACCTCCGTGCCGAGCATCCGGACCTCTGAGCTGAGCACCCAAGCCTCCATGCCGAGCTCCCGCACTAAGGCGCCAGCCTACCGACCATGCCGAACTAATGGTACCAGACTACCGGACAGTCGAAGGACAAACTCGAGGCCCAACTCAGATAAGTCAACTTTTGACCTCCCCTATCTGAGTCTCTCTTTTTGAGTCCTAACCTGCAATCATTTCGATCACGAAATTTACCCCTTCTTCATCAACGGCAGCTGGGTTTCTCAACATAGCTCCCATTTCCGAGTGATCGACAGGCTCCTCTCAACTAGTTCGAAGGACCGGGAGAAGGAGAACTTGATCGACCCCCATCTCCGACACTTGCCGAAGCTGCCCCATACCGGGCTTGATGGCACAGGAACTGAGCTTAATGTGAGCTGGATGTTGCAGAAGATCACATGACCCGAGCAAACAGATTGATCGAGCGCGCTGCCGACCCATCGACCTGGCATCCGAGCTACCCTTGTCGAGCTCGGGGCACAGCCGGCCATTCGAGGCTACCGACCGTCCGAGCCGCCCTCGTCGAGGCGACCGACCAAGCCGAGTTCGAGGTGCTACCGATCCAGCTGAACTTAAGAGGTCACCATGCATGGGGAATAGCAGACTCAATAAACCATGACTACTCAACTCTCGGCTACAATCTTCACCACCTTCCATAAGCCCAATCCGAATGTCAGACCGAAAAATTCGAGTAGGCCGCGATCGGGAAGAGGCTTATGGAGGTGTTGATCAAACTGAAAAGTTCGAGTAGGCCACAATCGAGGTGTTGATGAGGTTATCGCCAGGACCGGGGCAATCAAGGCGTTGAGGAGGCCCCCCACCATCAGATTCCTCGACGTCGCACTCATTGGAACAGTCCCGGAACTCATTGAAGTCGGCCTCAAAATCGCCAGGGGTATTGAAGCTGAGCTTCTTCTTCTTCGAGCCGGCAAACTTGCCCTTCTTCAGACCGGGCCACAAGTAATCAGCGCGGCCAAGGGCCTATCAACTTTTCAAGTGAACACCGATGCGCCAATCTTGAACCCCACTTTTCCAAGCTTCGAGCAACCTCAGAGCCCTGCCCAAGCAATGGCCACACCGAGCCTAACGTCGGGACTACCCCCGCCTCTCTGACAAGCTGACCCCCTGGTCTGCCGAGCTCTCCCCAACGCGGTCTGCCGAGCTCTCCTCTGTCCCCACGAGTTCGACCTTGCCAAACTACTCATAAGCAGACATGGCATGCTCTCGTCTCCTAGCCAGGGCCTCTGACAGAAGTGGCCCATGTTGAGCATGTGGGATTTGGGTCCTCCACCGAACCCCGCCGTGCCTCTCAAAGAGATCGAGATCGGCAACAGCGATCGAGATCTTTCTCTCGCTCGTCCGCTCGCTCGGCATCGAAACCTGACATCTTTCGTTAAAGGGATGGCGAACTGGCATTGAAGGCGCTTATGCCCAAGTTCAGCTTCTTCACAAAGCACTTAGCTTCCAAATGGCATAGTAGCGCCTCCCCATGAGACGAGACATGTCATCGCTGCAACCATAGCACTCAAAGGGCTTGGGGGCCTTCTGTTCATTTTCAACAGTTCCTTAACTTGGGGACGAAGGCTTCTTCGTTGGACGTCCCGTTGATAAGGACCATCCGACTCCTCCAGCTTCTTTGCCCCCTGCCTTTTGGCCACCCTCGGGCTGCTGCCGTAGTCGTGGATGGCGATCTTGCCCATCACAACCTTCGGGTCGAGGGAACTCTCCATGCAAAGCGAGGCCAAAATGCCGATTGTCTTGCCCAGATGCACCAATGGGAACTGAGCTCCGGCGGGTGGCTTCCCGAAGTAGAGGCCAACTCCTGAAAGCCTCCGGAAATCTCCAAGAATGACATCTGCCGGTCGATCGTTCCCGCCTTAACTGTGGTTTTCCATGGGGGGCAGACTCGTCACCGACATCGCAGTGGGCCTTCGGTCCCACCGTTCCCCGCCGATGAGGAAAACTCCTTTGGACGTCGCGACATACGATCCGATGGCGATCGGACCCAGATAGTAAGGTGAGGCCATTCCGTTGGCCATCGCCCAGACGAGACCGACGAGGATATCGGAATCCAAACAGCCAGCGCCCTTCGAAGCTCGCCCGAAGCACACTCCATCGTCAACACTGCAATGGGCATCTCAAGGTTCCTGGTCATCTCGGCTCCAAGAGTCGCCTAAGCGGGGAGATGTCCGCCACCACTTATCTCCAAAATCAAACCTGATACTCATCGCCTCAAGATGCGAGGAACATTTCCGAGTCAGAGCATCCAGACCACTCCTCCGACCGTGGCCGAGCCGATCTGGCCGAAACACCACCGTCCGAGTTCGAGCGCTCCTCCAACCGAGCTACAGGGTCCCCGCTTGCCAAACAGCTCCTGCGTCCACCCAAGATGGACGAAGTACTTGCGAAAGTGCCACCATGGAATCTTCAAAAGTGATTCACAAGGTCCTCACTTCTCCGTCGGCCGTAAGTCGAGGGGCAACTCCCCTCGCAACCGAACAAACGAATCGGTCGAAGGGCCGGGGGCAACTCCCCCGGTTGGCCGACTCACTTCTCCTTCGTCGGCCGTAAGCCGAGGGGAAACTCCCCTCGCAACCGAACGAACGAATCGGTCGAAGGGCCGGGGGCAACTCCCCCGGTTAGTCGACTCACTTCTCCGTCGGCCGTAAGTCGAGGGGCAACTCCCCTCGCAACCGAACGAACGAATCGGTCGAAGGGCCGGGGGCAACTCCCCCGGTTGGTCGACTCACTTCTCCGTCGGCCGTAAGTCGAGGGGCAACTCCCCTCGCAACCGAACGAACGGATCGGTCGAAGGGCCGGGGGCAACTCCCCCGGTTGGCCGACTCACTTCTCCTTCGTTGGCCGTAAGCCGAGGGGCAACTCCCCTCGCAACTGAACGAACGAATCGGTCGAAGGGCCGGGGGCAACTCCCCCGGTTGGTCGACTCACTTCTCCGTCGGCCGTAAGCCGAGGGGCAACTCCCCTCGCAACCGAACGAACGGATCGGTCGAAGGGCCGGGGGCAACTCCCCCAGTTGGCCGACTCACTTCTCCTTCGTCGGCCGTAAGCCGAGGGGCAACTCCCCTCGCAACCGAATGAACGGATCGGTCGAAGGGCCGGGGCAACTCCCCCGGTTGGCCGACTCACTTCTCCTTCGTCGACCGTAAGCCGAGGGGCAACTCCCCTCGCAACCGAATGAACGAATCGGTCGAAGGGCCGGGGTAACTCCCCCGGTTGGCCGACTCACTTCTCCTTCGTCGGCCGTAAGCCGAGGGGCAACTCCCCCTCGCCACCGAACGAATCTCCTTCGTCGGCCGTAAGCCGAGGGGCAACCCCCCTCGCCACCGAACGAATCTCCTTCGTCGGCCGTAAGCTGAGGGTTAACTCCCCTCGCCACCGAACGGACGAGCTCAATCTCATTGTTGGGGACAACTCCCCCAGTTGGTCGACCCACTACATCATCGGCCGTAAGTCGAGGGGAGACTCCTCTCGCAACCGAACGAATCTCGGACCGACCATCTAGCCAACTCCGCAAAACAGACCAAAAACTTTACAGAGAAAGCAACTTCTCCCCCTTTATACTACATCTCCCGACCTCAACCTTAACAATGGTTGAGCTCAGAAGATGGGGGCAATTGTTACGACTATTTTGACCGGGCCCGGAAGAGCCAAGTCAACGACGACCGGTCAACCGGCCTGCTACGGCCTTGGGGCCCCGGCCCTAGAGATCTCACGGGCGGGCCACGCTTATCCGCCCAAGACAAAGTCCCGAAAGACTGCCCACTTCCGTAGTGGAGGAAGTCGGGGCCCAAATCGAGGAAGCCTTCGCCAAGTATGGCAACCGACCATTGTCATCATGATTCGCCAATTATGGCAGCCACCTTCATGGCTCGCCAAATATGGCAACCGACTTCATGGCCATCACTTCCCAAGAATGGCGGCCACTTTCAATGCCATCACTCCACCTTCATGGCATTTATCCCTCCATAAAGCATGGCAATTATGGGGGTCAACATGGCCCATTAACACGACCTCATCAATAGCGACCATGATGTCTCATCATGGCCCATTACTATGGGGCTCGCCTATATGAAGAGGGGGGAGGCATCATCACCGGGGACCGCATCTCAGGTATCTAAAACCTAAGGTACTCCATCAACGACCGAGTTCCCCCATTTCATCTCCTTCCTCCCCCGCTCGCGCCGTGAGACGCCGTTCAGATCTCCTCTCGAGTCGAACCGTCTCCGCCAGGCCTCCCCTTTCAGATCACTATCTGACTTAGGCATCGGAGGGGATTTGGCCGGAACCAAGGTCCGGCCCCCCTGACGAGTGTTCTCGTCTACGCAGGAGGACATCAGATCCACGGGCCGAGGCTTCCCCTCCGCCCCTCGCCGGCCACGCATCAAGCGAGACGACCGAGGCTTCCCCTCGTCACCCGTCCGACCGAGGCCGAGCGCGACCGTCCGAGGCCGATCGTTTCACACCGGGCCGAGGCTTCCCCTCCGCCCCGCGACCGGCCACGTAACCAGCGGGACGATCGAGGCTACCCCTCGTCGTCCGACCGTCCGAGGCCGAGCGTATCTGATCGGGTCGAGGCTTCTCCTCGCCCTCCTTGCGGCCGAGGACCCCGATTCGGCCCAGCCGACGCGCTCCACGTCGTCTGCAACTCCGACTCGCGTCTCATCTGCACCAACTCGACACACCCGAGGGACCCCCGTGGGCCCCTTGACCACGTTGACCGGGTTATCCGCGGTCAACGCTTTTGTAGTGAGAAAACACTCTGAAACACTTTGCATTGCCCATTTTTGCGTGGAGGAGATTATATGAGTATTCAATGATATCCTCATCTTTTCATAATCAAACCATACCGGAGTCCATCATGTACCATACTTCTATTTAGGATAGTATAACATGTTGATTCCCTCGCATGATATGGCTTTCAAACCGACTCAGCTTAGTTGGGCCAAAGATCAGAACGTGGTGGTTGGATCTCCCCACACGCCAAGCAAATTTTCACTAACATTCTATGTCATATAAAAATATGGCATTACACTTATAACATCAAAAAATTATTTCGAACACAATCACTTTTACAAAAAATTTCCCTTTCAGCAGAGGAGTAAATGACTTGTATTCTTTGAGAGCTAAGTAAGAACCAACAATGGACTATATAGACCAATCAGTAATTCACAAGCCCAACGAGCATGGTTCCCACCCATAACCCTTCTACCTTTTATCCATACACATATATAAATTCATTCATATCATAAATTTACGGATGTCAATGATTCATACATTGCACATAGTAAACATATCTATCTACATATCAATAACTCTCCCTATTGCACTTAGTGGGGAGTGACGACGCATGTGTCCTATCCTCCCCCTATTGGACTCCCAACCTATGTGAAGTTGGATGTATATTATGTTCTCTATCAATAAAATACCATGCTTACCTTTCAAAAAAAAACTCACCCAAACACACATCCTCACGAACACACACCCTCACCAACAACCTCTCTCCCCATACTGGTCCCCACAATCATTCTCAGCCAAAGCCCCAGAGTCCTCTTTTAAAAATTTCATAAGATTTAATAACAACCCTTGATTTTTCACGATCGAATCTCAACCGTATTTCTATCAACCCGTTTATCATAATCAGCAAACCAATTTACAACCTTCTCTATTTTGTACAAGAGATGAATAACATAACACTAAATGGCATTCGCATCAGCTTAATAAAAAATAGTTTTTATCATGACATCTACATTGACTTGATGTAAAATAATTTGAATTAATGATACCAGTAAGTGAAAATGTAAGATAACTAAGATGTTATAAATCATTATCTGGGGGAGGAAACCCCAGCTCTTTATTTATAGCATTAGAGGAGCGTACACAGATAAGATACAATAGATACAGTCTTATCTATAAGATAAGTCGTGATCCCAACCAACTAACCAACTTGGTATTATCCCTTCACAACACTCCCCCTTATCCACCCATAGGTGTAGACTTTGCTCATGAATACTTCAGGATTCTGAGTGTAGTAGGAGTCTCATATTGGGTCGATACTTCAGGATCCTGAGTTGGTGAGGTTTGCCTCGTTAAAACCTTTAGCTATGGAAAACCCTGTGGGAAAAAACATAGTTAAGGAAAAAGAGTGCAAACACTCTCTAACTTCAGGATAATCCATTTTTGTAAAAGAGTCCAAAATCTGTAGACTCTTAAAGGTAGCAGAAGGTGCTTTACCCCGATCCAGTGGCGCTGTGTAGGCGTTGCACTGTATCTGGCTAGTAAATTTACTACGAACGCTATATCGAGACGTGTGCAGTTGGCCAGATATAGAAGTGCTCCAATAGCACACAGATAAGGGACTTCTAGACCAAGTATATCTTCCCCCTCTTCCAACAGCCGGAAGGGGTTTTTATGTGCATCCAGAGATCGTACCCCCATAGGTGTACTAAGTGGATGACATTTGTCCATATGAAATCTTTGCAACATTTTCTTCGTATATGTGGTTTGGTGTAATATGATTCCGTCTTTTAAATGTTCAGTCTGTAAGCCAAGGCAGAATTTCGTTTTGCATAGGTTTTTCATTTCGAATTCTTTTGTCAGGCTTACAAATATCTCAGCGATCTCTTCAGGAGATCCAATGAGATTCAAATCGTCTATATAGACTGCTATTATGACGAATCCTTTTCCCTTTGCTCTTATAAAGTGCAAGGGCAGACTTCATTATTATTGAATCTTTGTTGTATAAGTAATTCACTTAGTCTGTTATATCACATCCTTCCCGATTGTTTAAGACCATACAATGATCTTTGAAGCTTAACAGAGTAGATGTCCCGAGGTCTATCTTTTAATTCAGCAGGCATTGAAAAGCCATCAGGAAGTTTCATGTATATCTCCTTGTCGAGATTACCGTATAGATATGCAGTCACAACATCCATTAGCTGCATATCTAAACCTTCCTTTGTTGTTAAGATTATCAGGAATAGGAAAGTGATCGCATCCATGACCGGGGAGTATGTTTCCAAATAGTCAATACCCGGACTTTGGGAAAATCCTTGCGCTACAAGCTGTGCTTTGTAGTGTTCGATCTCATTATTTTCATTTCGTTTTCTCACGAATACCCATTTGTATCCCATAGGTTTGACACCAGTAGGTATCTGGACTATTTGCCTAAAGACTTTGCGTTTCTTAAGCGAGTCCAGCTCAGATTCTATTGCCTGATTCCACTTTGGCCAATCATTTCTACGTTTGCATTCAGCAACAGAATGTGGATTATGATCATCGTCGCTTCCGGTGACGTGAATAGCAATATGAAATGTAAAGTCATCGTCGACAACTGTACTCTTTCTGTCCAACACCTCTCTTGTACATACATAATTTAATGATATTTCAGTTTCTCCCGGTAGTTCCTTTGCAGTGGATTCAGGGAGGGGTGACGGTATGGACATGAGCTCATTTCTCTGTGTGGGCATCGTCCCAAGGTCTCTGGATATTTTTCTTTTTCTTGGATTTTTATCCTTGGAGCCTGGTGGGCTGCCTCTTTTCTGTTGAGGTGTAGCCACTTCTGCTGATGGTAGATTGCATCCATTCTCGGGGATGTCAATCCTAGCTGGAGTATTTGCAGCAGGGATGTGTGATTTGATAATCTTCTGATTGTCAGTAAATGAGTTAGGTAATCGATGGACAATGTCCTGAATGTGGAGGATCTTCATGATCTCATCTTCACATTGTTTTGTTACCATATCATAGTGGGTCAAACTTTTTGTATCCCACGTTATGATGTGCTTCGCAGCAGATTTCTCAGTGTCTGGGCTCATTTTGGGGAAAATTGTCTCATCAAATTCACAGTCTTCAAGACGTGCCTTAAAAGCATCCCCGTTTGGGGTTCTGGGTATCTTATAATTGAGGGTGAGTCAAACCTCACATAGATACATAGACGACGTTGAGGACCCATTTTTGTCTATTATGGTGGTGCAATGGGGATGTAAACTGCGTAACCGAAGATTCTCAAATGAGAAATGTGTTGGATCTGGATCTAAGCCTAGAGGGGGTGAATATGCTAATAAAAATTCTCGCGCAACCCACGAGAAATCACAGGCAATTATAGCACAATCAATCAGACGCAGAGTATAATAAAGCAGTCACATCATGCACATGCAATATACCCTGGTTCGGTCGCACCCACGACCTACGTCCAGTCCCGAAAGCAAATACTATATTAATAATGTAAGGTACAGCCTGTAGCTAGAACAACTCTCAACACTCACCTGGCCTTCAGTACCCACACTCTCCAAGTGTCACTGGTACGACCTATAGCAAGAGAACCTGCTCTACACTAACCTAGCTCTCAGCACCTACACTTCCCACATTGCGAAACAAAACTAATAATAGTATAAGCTCTTACTTGACTAGTCCCAACTAGCCAAGTTCATCTTGTCTAGCACCCACCAGACAAGACCCCAAAAGTAACACAAATAGTGGTAAGATTTCCCCTACAGAGATCGCTACACCAATACAAAGATAAATAAATAAAGTTTTTGAAATGCTCAGTAATGGTGTGTCGTCTCTGTCGTTCAGCACGTGGTCAGGTCTCTTCTGACGAGTAGTAGTCTCTGATGGCCCCTCAATAGTTTGGCCTCCCTCTCGATGAAACTTGCACCCTCCACTAAAGGTTGAAACTTGCGGCACTTGAGAATTTTTGTCCCGCTTCTTTGAATCTTGCAGCTTGCAGCTCTGCTCTTGGAAATTGCAAGCGGAATTTTCGACTGGCTTCGTGGGACTTGAAGATTCAAGTGCTTTGGGATTTATCAAAGGGAGATATGCATGTTCTTTGAGACTTCCTTGGAAAACAAAAACAATCGGCACTTGGGTCAAAGCAGGGAATGAAAAATATAAGCATGTGCTCTTGGAGATCTTTGTGGATGGCTCTCTCTCCCCTTGAAATTACGGCTGCCCCCTATCCTCTTTTTGATTTGTGTGGCTCCCCTTTAGTATATGCAGCCGCCGACTTGCTTTTCTCCTTAATTTTGTGGCCTGGGCTCCTTGAGACTTGACGATGAAGAATTCGGTAGCCTTGGCTCTTGGGAATAGAAGCAAGTAGGAGAAAAAGAATGACATGCCATTGTTTTGGTTTGTTTTTCTTATGAGGGGATGAAAATTAGTGCGACTATGTCTATTTGTGAAAAAAAAATGCGCCGCTCCCTTCTTTAGTTTGGTGCGGCTTTGTAGAAATGATGATAGGGGTTATTTTCAGCTGTCTGGGGGATTGATTTTTGAAGGGTGCTGCTCTCTAGGTTTTCAAAGGGAGAGGCAACAAAACAAACGTGCACAGGCTCCTTAGGGATTTTTTATTTGATTGGCCCAAAAGTTTTTTTGTGTGCATTGCTCTCTTGGATGTATTTTGTTGGGTCATATAATTCGACAGGCTAAAGAAAACAATCAAAAAAAACTTACGGCTCTCCTCTGCATCTATGTGTGGCCGAACCCCCCTTTTCTCTTCTTTTGATAATTGCATAAAAATGTGAGAGCCTCTAGGGTTGATGCGGCAATAGGGATCCAAAGGCTAGGTATGAGTGTATCAATAGGAGTCCTATTACTAGTAAGATTTGGGTTTGACTCCAATAGCTATGAGTCAATTCAAGCACGGTTTTCTCCCTTTCTCCTTTGGACATTAATCAAATCTCTCCGTGAATTGTCACGAGTTCGTCATTCCTGAAAACACTTAACACACGCGTTAAAAACGTTCACATATGTTTGTTATCATCAAACACGAAGTTCATATATCGTTGCTACCAACAATCTCCCCCTTTTGATGATGACAAACTAAGTATAAGATTTGAGCAGTGAAATTCCAGATAGTGTGTGAGATAGTGTGACGATAGTGGATGACATGCAATAAGATATAATGATGTGCAAACAATGATGTGTAAAGTTAACAATATGCATGCTCCCCCTATTTTTGTGCTTCCCCAATATTCATTAATGCTCCCCCTTAATCAAACAATCATATTCTCACGTGCATTAATATCAAACCTTTTCGAAAATCCCCCCTTGTTATCATCAAAAGTCGAAAAACGAGGTCAAAAACATATACCATGCAAAAAAAGAGCATTATAAGCCAATACCAACAATTGCATGTATACAATCATAGAATAATCAAGTCAAAATCCAATGAAATGAAACAACTAAGACTTCAACACCAACATGTACGTGCGATGATTAAAATTGAAGCACATATGAAGAATCATTAAGAAAGCAACCAATACTAATCCACATTTTCCATATAACGTTATATCACCTAGGATTGATTTTTCCCGTCTCATTAAAAATGAGTTCAAGGTACCACACCCCCAAAACATAGCCTATAAGGACTCTTAGATGTGGGGGTGGCATAGCTTGATGAATAAATACACCAACGCTAAAGTTTACCCATAAAGCTTATGTTGGATACTCGTGGGTAATACCGTTGCCAAGGATTGTATCCATTTTTCATACGGAGCAATTAACCTTCTTTTTCATTTTTATACTTGTAGAATTAATTTTTTTAATGCTCAATTTTTATCCATGGCAATGTATATCATATCCCTTAGATTTTCAGTTAAGTTTTTCCTCCTATATTCACATACCCAATTTCATAAGCGATATCTCCAAATGTGCAACAAATTTTAATACATGTGGAAGTGAAGATGGAGGTGTAGAAATCAAGTTATTTGAATCATTGAACATGTCTTGAACATTTAGAAAGTTTGACATGCACATGTAGCAAAGGAGATAATACACCAATTTCTACATAGATATGAAAATCATTCATGGAGACTTCTTTTAATGAATCAAAGAGAAAGATACACATTTAAGCACCATATTTTTGTATTTTTTTTGTTTTTTTTGTTTTTTTTGTTTTTATGCATAAAGTACCAAAGCAAACATGAGATGCAGTCACACAAGACAAAGAAAATCATGCACACATAACCATGCAACTACTAGCACACAAACAAGAAAAAAAAGTTCAAGCACACAAAAAGCTATGAAGGTATGCATTAAGTTCAAAGAGAAAGATATACCTTCACGTCGTCGTTTGGCTAAGGAGCTATATAATGAAGACCTTCAAATAAAAACTCCTCGCCAAATGTCCATCGTACCTACATGGTAAATACTATGTGTGACCTTGAAATCCAACAAGGTCCACTCACGTTAGTCATCAAAGATTTAGGAACACATATTTGTTTCAACTTAATGTTTTTGTTCCTATATTTGCAATGCTATGAAGTATGACCAACGCATCCACATATGTAAAGCACTTTGCATGAAAATTTCCAACCTTTGTTGTTTCAATGTGAACTTTTCTATATTTTGTATTTTCAACATTTTTAAAACCATATCCTAGTCCTCGTCTATTTTTGCCATAAAGTTGATTTCCAAGAATAATGTCCAAATTTTGTTTTGCAATAGAAAATTTCTTTAATGACAATTCTAGACTAGCGACTTTGGATTTCAAATGAGCATTTTCGTTCACAAGCAAATTACATTTACTTATAAATGCTATCTTGTTTTCCTCTTCCTTCCTTTTAAAATCATCCATTTTCTTTTTAAGCTCGTTATTCAACATGCATAATTTATTATTAAGCTCTTTAAACTCACAATCTTTTTCAGCTTTGAGCTTAAATAAATCTTGTTTTAACATGCTAATGTCATATAAAAAGGAAGGGCAAGAAAGACAAGTAGTATTTTCATGGAACCTAGATGTTTCATTTTTCAACAAAGCAACAGTAGAATTACAATCAAGAAGTTTTTCTTTTAAATCATTTGTTTCATGAAACATGTCACAATTTTCTATTTGTAATTCACCATTAGACTTTTTGTAACCTTCTAACTCAGATTCTAGGTTCACAATAATATCTTGCATATCATCAGAAATACATCGTGTCTATCAAGTTCAGCTTGCATTTCTTTGCATAAATTTATAAGATCAACTCTTTTATTAGTGCAAGACGTTACCTCATCCAATTCTCCCATTAGGCAGAGGGAGGTGAAAGCTAAATTCTCCTCCTCTTCATTTTCAGCTTCGCTGTCCATGTCCCATGTAATCATTTTTCCTTTTCCTTTTTCTTTAGCAACTTGAGCGATCTATTGTTTGCAATGCTTCATATAATGGCCTCTCCTGTTGCATTTAAAACATATGACATAGTCAGTAGCAGTCTGCTCAGAAGAATTTTTAGCAGAATTAAAATTATTGGAATGATTAAACCTGTTTTTCATTTCTGCTCTTCCGTGAGGAGTTCTGATGAATTTCCTGAAGTTTCTGACCATTAGTGCCATCTCCTCATCATCGTCATCTTCACTAGCTTTCAGAGCTAGGGGCTTTGGAGATTTTTCCTTCTCCTTGGGATTCACTCTAGCCTCTACACTTTGCAACTCAAGCTCATGAGACATCAATTTTCCTATTAAGTCCTCCACCTTCAACTGAGATAGAACCTTTACTTCTTGGATGGCTGTGACTTTCGGCCTGAATGAGCTTGGCAGCTCCTTTAAGATCTTCCTAACCTGTTCAAGGGTAGAGTAGGGCTTACCGAGAGAGCTGGATTTATATACGATGTCCGTGAATCTCGTGAACATCTCCTTGACAGATTCAGATGGTAGCATGCGGAAACTTTCATACTCCGTACTCAATAGCGCAAGTCTGGATTCCTTAACTTGCGACGTTCCTTCATGCGTCCCCTCCAGCGTATGCCATATTTCCCGCGCAGTTAGACAATGTGAGATACGATTAAATTCAAATTTGTTTAAAGAATATATGAGCGTATTCATGGCTTTATTATTCAAGGAGAATTGTTTTTTTATCATTGTCATCCCATTTATCTTCGGGTTTCAACATATCAATAGTTTCAATTTTAATCATGGGAGGACTATAACCTTTATCAACAATACTCCATATATTATAATCAACTGCACATAAGTAGATTTTCATTCTAGATTTCCAATAAGCATAATCTACTCCATTATGGACAATCTAGGCTAGATCCTAAAAACCCACTCTGATACCACTTGTTGGATCTGGATCTAAGCCTAGAGGGGGGGGGTGAATAGGCTTATAAAAATTCTCGCGCAACCCACGAGAAATCACAGTTAGTTATAGCACAATCAATCAGATGCAGAGTATAATAAAGCAGTCACAACATGCACATGCGATATACCCTGATTCGGTCGCACCTATGACCTACGTCCAGCCCCGAAAGCAAATACTATATTAATAATGTAAGGTACAGCCTATAGCTAGAACACCTATCATCACTCACCTGGCCTTCAGTACCCACACTCTCCAAGTGTCACCGGTACGACCTGTAGCAAGAGAACCTGCTCTACACTAACCTAGCTCTCATCACCTGCACTTCCCACAGTGCGAAACAAAACTAATAATAGTATAAGCTCTCACTTGACTAGTCCCAACTAGCCAAGTCCCTCTTGTCTAGCACCCACCAGACAAGACCCCAAAAGTAACAGAAATAGTGGTAAGGTTTCCCCTACAGAGATCGCTACACCAATATAAAGATAAATAAATAGAGTTTTAGAAATGCTCAGTAATGGTGTGTCATCTCTGTCGTTCAGCACGTGGTTAGATCTCTTCTGACAAGTAGTAGTCTCTGATAGCCCCTCAATAGTTTGGCCTCCCTCTCGATGAAACTTGTGCCCTCAACTAAAGGTTGAAACTTGCGGCACCTAACTAAAATTAAGACTTGCGGCACTTGAGAATTTTTGTCCTGCTTCTTTGAATCTTGCGGCTCTACTCTTGGAAATTGCAAGCGGAATTTTCGACTGGCTTCTTGGGACTTGAAGATTCAAGTGCTTTGGGATTTATCAAAGGGAGATGTGCCTGTTCTTTGAGACTTCCTTGGAAAACAAAAACAATCGGCACTTGGGTCAAAGCAGGGAATGAAAAATATAAGCCTGTGCTCTTGGAGATCTTTATGGATGGCTCTCTCCCCCTGAAATTACGGCTGCCCCTATCCTCTTTTTGATTTGTGCGGCTCCCCTTTAGTATATGCAGCCGCCGACTTGCTTTTCTCCTCAATGTTGTGGCCTGGGCTCCTTGAGACTTGACGATGAAGAATTCGGCAGCCTTGGCTCTTGGGAATAGAAGCAAGTAGGAGAAAAAGAATGACATGCCTTTGTTTTGATTTGTTTTTTTTTGAGGGGATGAAAATTAGTGCGGCTATGTCTATTCGTGAAAAAAAATGCGCCGCCCCCTTTTTTAGTTTGGTGCGGCTTTGGAGAAATGATGATAGTGTTTATTTTCGGCTGTCTGGGGGATTGATTTTTGAAGGGTGCGGCTCTCTAGGTTTTCAAAGGGAGAGGCAACAAAACAAACGTGTGCATGCTCCTTGGGGGTTTTTATTTGATTGGCCCAAAAGTTTTATTATGTGCACTGCTCTCTTGGATGTATTTTGTTGGGTCACATAATTCGGCAGGCTAAAGAAAATAATCAAAAAAAAGCTTACGGCTCTCCTCTGCATTTGTGTGTGGCCGAACCCCACGTTTCTCTTCTTTTGATAATTTCTTAAAAATGTGAGAGCCTCTAGGGTTGATGCGGCAATAGGGATCCAAAGGTTAGGGATGAGTGTATCAATATGAGTCCTATTACTAGTAGGATTTGGGTAATGCTCCTAAGTGAAAATACAAGTATTCCTCCTTCAAGTATGTGGAAAATTCATGCATTAAACACTAATGTGGACCAAGTTTACTTATATGTCCAACTAGTTTGCAATTACA
>JAULAV010002183.1:0-25002 GCA_030789695.1 Scilla litardierei | reverse complement strand
ATACTCTCTCAAGTTAAGGATTTGAGCATTTAAAATGATAAATTAGTAGCTCAAAAGCTTAGTTTAAAGTCTCTCATTCAATAACTTACGTTGAAATGCGAAGAGGAATCACAATGCTCAAAAGCTTTGTTCATTCTAGGGATTCACTTCACGATTTGTTGGAAACCCAACATCCGATAAATCATTGGGGAGGTTTGGGTTATATACAAAATGTGGTACCAAAACCCAACTCTAATTCTTCAAATGGTGCAAATTCAAGAAATTTTAATAAAGCACCTAAGAAGAACCACCATGCTGTCTTGTATAAGAATAACACCAACAAGAAGCATGTAAATCACAACGTGATGGGGAAAAATGAAAATTCTTCATTTTTTTGCTAAGAAGCAAAACCCTCATTCTATGCTTGCCAAAAAATTTATTTCTATACCTAAGAATGCCACATCCACCCCTCTTGCAAAGAAAAATCATTGCCTAGAAAATCCTTAAGTCTTTGTATTTCCACAAGGTGTAGTGTGCAAGACAGGAATAGATATATCAACTCTTTGGCTGGGGATGTGATCACCTCATGTGATTACATTAGAAAATCAAACTCCTCTTGGTTTTGGTTTCCTAATGTTTAGATCTCTCATACATGTGCATATTGCATGGGTATTGTGCTTATTTCTATATCTTAGCATACCCATTAATTGTGTGCGGTTTTTCATGATTTTGAAAAGTCTTTCAAATTTATTTTCATGAAAATGGGACTTAGGGGCTTTCATTATTATACATGCATCTTTTGATCATATGTATGACAATGGAGGAGTTAATATGTTATGTATATTTAAAACTATTTTAAAACATATTTTACTCTCATTTTGAGTTATACTTGAGATCATTATTTACAATTGGTTATTGTGATCTCAAACTCAACCCATTAATGTTGCCAACATGTTTCACGTTATATTTTTTCTTGGCAATGTCATTTTGTATCAATGATGCTTGATTTTTCCTATATCTATGCATTGATACAATTTAGGTCAATGGCTCCAAATATTATTATTTACAATTGGTAAAGATTTTCTTTCTTTTACAATTGGTATTAGACCATAGAAGTCAACAATTTGTCCCTTTCTATAATCTAGGGGTAGAATGAGATAGTGATTGATACGCACTTTAAATTTACAATTAGGTATCATACATCTCTTAATCTCTTATGTTATTTGTCACATTTTTAAAGGGAGTCTAATGATAAGAGTCACTTCTTGTATGTTTGATGTCCACCTTTTTGACATTACAAGGGGGAGAGGGATATGGATTATGTAAATCATACATATGCATTTATAGGGAGAGGGATTCTCATACATGTGGAGACTATTATTGATTTATTACTATTGGTTTATGTAATTCATGCCTATTATATGTCACTATTGATCATACTTAGATTATTTACATTATCTCAGTTTATTTACAATTGGTTATCTATATTCAATTGGTGCATATAAGTAGGGAGACCTCATTAGCATTGTGCTTTATTTCTTTACGTTTAACATAATGTGTGTCATCATCAAAAGGGGGAGATTGTTAGGTATTGGTGTTTTAGACCAATATTGTTTTGATGATGATCACAACATTATGTTGTTGCTAATGACTCTCATGTTTTAGTCTCATGTTTAATCAAATGAAGAATATCATTTCTGGAGACTAATAGCTTGGTGCAAGGATGGACATCAAGAGAGCATTCCCAAAGCTTGGATCTTGATGAAGGAACGCTCATCAAAAGGTCCCAAAGCTTAGAATATGATGTGGAGTATTAAGGCATCAAGATCTTGAAGCCTTTGACTCTAGGAGATGCAAAATTTAATCCATGTAATTTCTATTACTTGCATTTCCATTTTTGATTCTAGGATTTTGTAATACCTTGATAGATGGTCTACTCATTCATGCATATGCATTTAACCATCTTAGTGAGCCTTAAGATTATCATAGAATCCAACCCAATAGGTTCCTCATACCACGAAATCCAATTATAGTCTCTCGCTTTCCAACAGCCGACTGCTGAAGGAAGGACATGCAACCGGTGATCATCGGGCACCTGGCTAGCCTTCTATAGGCGACTGTGGTGCACAGCTCAAGTCATTTATTCTTTACTCTTTTCTTGAGCTTTTGGTGCAGGAGACTGAAATCCATTTTACAGGTGCATGTCTACCATCAGGTGCCTGGACATTGTTCTACAGTCATTTGTATGCCAAATTGTGCAACATGACATTTCTTAGCATCACTCCATCGTGTGGTTCCGTCGACTGATGTAGAGTTTACCATCACCGGTCTTTCTTCTGGCACCTAGGCTTTGCTCTTCAGATGTCTGAATGCACAAGTGCGGAAGTTGGATTTTCTTAGCTCAAGTCCATCCTATGTGACAATCGCCTGACAAAGTCTTTACATGCGCATTCACATTATACATGCGCATGTATAGTCCTCTACAGTTTCCTGTCTTTACACAGATTATAGCCGTTGGGAATAATATAGTCATTGATCAGTCGACTGTCCATCCTTCTTCAGTCACCAGTCGATCCCGTAAAATCCCAGAATCTAGCCGTTGTAGAAGTCTTTCCTTGGCTTCTAGCTTGAGTTTTATGGGGGGTTTGTGGATTCTTATAAATGGGAATGGGCTTTGTTCATTTAGAACTCTAGGTTGAGATTGCATATCATTGAGAATCATTAAGCCACTCTTAAACTCTCTTATTTCCCTCTTAGAGCTGTAATCCTCTTCATTCATTGAAGTAGCTCAAGGAAAATCATCCAAGTGAAATCAAGCTCATCTCAACACTTGGAGATCATCTTCCATGCCTTGCATCTATATTACAATTGAGGGCTGTTTTTGAACTTTGTCCTATGTGGCAATGTCACATCAAGTTTTGGGGGGGGAATTTTTTGGGTTGGGGGAAAATTTGTTGGGAGAATACAAAAGCTTTTCTTTTTTGAAATTGGCACGATCAGCATTTAATACTCTTCATTCAAAAATGACCAAAAAAATGAGACCCAAAAAACACACACACAAAATGAAACCCAAAAAATATGCAACTTAAATTACAAGTATGCAAAAGAGAACTTTATATCGGCTGAGCTTATTTCGGCTGACCCCCAAAAAATTGAAACCCAAAAAAAATACAGGGAATGTGCGTTCAAATAGGCGGGCTGAGTTTTTTGGGCGTCAAGCAGAGGTCTAACCAACCTATCCGCGCCGAAGGCGCCCGCTAAATTTTTATACGCTAATTTGTTGTTCTGCGCCGAAGGAGCACCGAATTTATTGTTTCTTGCCGAAGGCGGTCGTGCCTCTAAATTTTTTAACGCTAATTTGTTGTTCTTTTAAATTTTGGCTATAGAAATATTTTTTGGGGGACAAATTTTTCGCGGAAAAAAATCTTATATGCACCGTGCCCACGGGCACGTGTTATGACTATACTTCATTAAATAAGTTCATCTCTTCAAGGCATATGTAAGATTCATTTGTTTCATCTTTTGCTTGAAACCATAATTCTCTTTGTGGGAATTAGTTACTCTCTTTGTGGGAGTTGGTCACTCTGTTTGTGAGAGTTTAACCCTTGTAGGGGTAATTGGATCCTTGTGTAGGATAACCCTAGTTCTCTGAGTGGAATTAGTTTCTCTATGTGGGAGTTAAACCCTTGCGTAGGGTAGGTTGAGTCCTTGTGAAGGGAAAATCCCTTGTGTAGGGTATCCATTGTGTATGGATTGTATTCACTACCTTGTGTAGGAACATAATGAATATTTGGTGTGGCTGGACGTACCCAAGTTGGAGAACCATGGTAAAATCTCTTGTGTTTGCATATGTTTAATTGTGTAGATTAAATTCCTCTTGCAGTTATAATTCCGCATTTGCAAGTTTAATTTTTAGTTACACGATTATTGCCATTACTCTATTCAACCCTCCTAGCGTGTTTGTTGTTAGTATTGCAATGCATAGACGGTCCTTACAAATGGTATCAGAGCGAGGTTCAAGCAACAACAATGATGTCATTCAACGCTTCATCTACGTCTCGTTAAGAAGGCCTCTCAACTGTTCGACCCCCTCTCTTCAACGGAACCAACTATCCAAGTTTGAAGATCAGGATGATGATCTACTTGGAGGGTCAAGACCTATGGGACATCACAGAGTCGCCCTTTGAGAAGCCTACTACACCAACTGCCTCAAGGACAAATGAAGAGAAGGACTCAATTAAATACAATGCGAGGGCTACGAACGCATTCCATTGTGCCCTCACTCCGAATGAGTTCAACCACATCACTATAAGCAAATCGGCCAACGAAATTTGGCATATCTTGGAGATTACTTATGAAGGGACGTCCAAGGTAAAGAAATCTAAACAAAGTGTGTTTAGTTCTAAATATGAAATGTTTAAGATGCAGGAAGGAGAAAACATCTCGAAAATGTTCACAAGGTTCACAAATATCGCGAATGCTTTGGAAGGACTTGGGAAGGTGATTTCCCAAGAGGATCGAGTGGAGAAGATCCTTGACTCTCTTACATCCAAATGGAAGTGAAAGGCCAACGATATTTTAGAGTAAAATGACATGTCCAAATATACCGTTAAGGAGTGCATTGGGAATCTCATGACTTATGAAGTGAAGCTTCAACACAAGAAGGAGATCAACCATCCAAGCCCGAGAAGTCGGAGAAGCAAAAGGGAGTTGCATTCCATGCCAAAAAGGAGCCAATCAAATGGAAGAAGAAATTCCATCGAGAAGCTTTAAATGAGGATGATAGAGAAGATGAGGCTTACGATGATGATATCATGTAGTTTGCTAGGCACTTCAAAGCATTCCTCAAGGGCAAGCAATGTAAATCTTTGTCAAAGTTTGCCTCTAATTCTAACACGATTCCTACTTGTTACAATTGCAGTGGTAAAGTCATAGCTCTACCGAATTCCCTTCCAAACCCTCCAAAGATTCTTACAAAGGGAAAGGGAAGAAATTTTGGAAAGGGAAGTCCAAATTCAAGAACTAAGAGAAAGGTCTTGTCGACACATTTGATGACTCGGATGAGGAATCATCAAGTGACGAAGAAGATGATGACAATGACGAAGCTCACATGTGCTTCATGGTAAAAGGGGAAGAGTCTTCGTCAAGCTTTAGCGAGGAGGAAAGCTATGATGAAGATGAGGAGGATCCAAAGTTATCGTATGCGGAGCTCGAATACCGCTTCAATGTGGTCTCTAATGGGACAAGTAAGTGCATCAACTCTTATTTTAAAGTGAAAGAAAATTTTTAAAGATGATATGAGTAAGTTGCATGAGGTTGAGTCTACTAGTGTTAATAATAATGATGGGCATATTTGTGACACTAGTGAGAGAGACACGATACTCTCTCAAGTTAAGGATTTGAGCATTTCAAATGATAAATTAGTAGCCCAAACCTTAGCTTAGAGTCTTGCATTCAAAAACTTACGTTGAAATGCGAAGAGGAATCTCAAAGCTCAAAATCTTTGTTCATTCTAGGGATTCACTCCACGATTTGTTGGAAAAAAAACATCCGACAAATCATAAAGGAGGTTTGGGTTATATTCAAAATTTGGTACCCAAACCCACCTCTAATTCTTCAAATAGTGCAAATTCAAGAAATTTTGCTAAAGCACCTAAGAAGAACCACCAAGCTTTCTTGTATAACAATTACACCAACAAGAAGCATTTAAATCACAAGGTGATTCGAAAAAAAATGAAAATTCTATACTTTTTTTGCTAAGAAGCAAAATCCTCATTCTATGCTTGCTAAGAAATTTATTTCTACACCTAAGTATGCAACATCCACCCCTTTTTGCAAAGGCAAAACCATTGCCTAGGAAATCCTTAAGTCTTTGGATTCCCACTATGTGTAGTGTGCAAGAGAGAAATAGATATATCAACTCTTTGGTTAGGGATGTGATCACCTCATGTGATTACATTAGGAAATCAAACTCCTCTTGGGTTTGGTTCCCTAATGTTTAGGTCTCTCATACATATGCATATTGCATGGGTATTTTGCTTATTCTATATCTTAGCATACCCATTGATTGTGTGTGGTTTTTCATGATTTTAAAATGTCTTTCAAATTATTTTTCATAAAAATGGGACTAAGGGGCTTTCATTGTCATACATGCACCTTTTGATCCATCTGTATGAAAAATGGGTAGTTAATATACCATGTATGTTTAAAACTATTTTAAAACATATTTAACTCTCATTTTGGGTTATACTTGAGATCATTGTTTACAATTGGTTATTGTGGTCTCAAACTCAACCCATTAATGTTGCCAACATGTTTCAAGTAATATTTTCTCTTGGCAATGTTATTTTGTATCAATGATGCTTGATTTTTCCTATATCAATGCATTGATACAATTTAAGCCCATGGCTCCAAGTATTATTATTTACAATTGGTAACGATTTTCTTTCTTTTACAATTGGTATTAGACCATAGAAGTCAACAATTTGACCCTTTCTATGATCTAGGGGAAGCATGGAATAGTGATTGATGCCAACTTTAAATTTATAATTAGGTATCATACATCTCTTAATCTCTTATGTTATTTGTCACATTTTAAAGGGAGTCAATGACAAGAGTCAATTCTTGTATGTTTGATGTCCACCTTTTTGACAATGACAAGGGGGAGAGGGATATAGATTATGATAATAATACATATGCATTTATGGGAAGAGGGATTCTCATATAAGTGAGAGTATTATTGATTTATTACTATCGATTTATGTAATTCATGCCTGTTATATGTCTATATTGATCATACTTAGATTATTTACATAATCTCAGTTTATTTAAGAGTGGTTATCTATATTTAATTGGTGCATATAAGTAGGGGACCACATTAGCATTGTGCTTTATTTCTTTATGTTTTACATAATGTGTGTCATCATTAAAAAGGGGGAGATTGTTAGTGTTAAGGCCAAAATTGACAGGTACAATTGTCAAGCTGATGGAGACTCGAAGCGCTGAGCTGAAGCCTTGTCAGCAGTTGAGGTGGGACCCTTGGTTGGAAGAACTAGGGTCGAATGATTTTAGTCGAGGGTGATACGACCTTCGATCAACCCCCGAGCGGCCGTTGCGTCAATCGTTCGAGGTTGAACGGCCAATCACCGACCTTCGATGTTGGATAGCGATCACCAGTCTGCACCACAGGGAGTCGTTAAAGGGGTCTGATCTGAGTTCTGACCCAATCCCATCCGATGCTTAAGTTAGTATGGAACTTAAGGAAGAGAGGGAGCTCAGTGTAGTTGAGATCGACCTACAAAGGTTCGTCTCTAGACTAACGACGCAAGCTCGAATGTAGGAATGGTAAAAGTAAGAAGATAGAGTTCTATGTATTAGCTCTCGTACCTTGGAGATGGAACCACTTTACCTCTGCTTGTCGGCCTCTTTATAGGTAGCTCCCTCTTGATGGGACATAACCGCTCCTTATTGATTAGGGCACGATCTTCTCCGGGATTCGAGCTAACGGCTGTCTATTTACTTGGCCCCTATTAACTCTCCCTTGAACATCGGTGCCAGTCCGACGATCGTCTGATCCTTCGCCCGACTTAGTCGTAGGCTGCTAAGAGTGCGGGGGTAACCGGTTGCGGATGATAAACGGACCAGGTATGCGGATACCCAAACTGGGTTTGTATCCGTGCATTAACAATGGCCTCCCATCATTTGTGCCTCAGGAGTCGTGTTGACCGGGACCGAATGATGTGGAGTCTTCTTAAATGCGCACGAATTTCAAAATATTTGATTTGATATATGCTGCCAAAACCCTTTCGCCTTTGGAGCGATCTCTGCCATTTCTGGTGACTGGCTTTGGACACATGGCAAGCATCGGGTGCTAGGCGATTGGGTTTCTTAACATATAAGAGAAATTTTGAAGAGAGACGATGAAATTTTTCAGCTTCATCTTCTTCCTTGCTTCGCCTGCTTGCTTCCATCGTCTCTTCTCTTGGAGCTCGCCTATTCGTTCCTAAGGTATCTCCTTTCTTCGATCTTGACTCTCTTGTAAGTTGGTCGGGCATGTTTGCTCCGGTGGTGTTCAAGGTGCCGACCCCTGAGGAACTGGCGGAGCACCTCCGGCCCCCTCGCCTTGTGGAAGTTCCTGGAAAGGGAAAAGGAATTTAGGTTGAGCTCAACCTTCCCATTCGTCGAAGGGATCGAAAGTCAAAGGTTCTCGGAGTTATCTTAGACATGGCCCCTAGGTTCTCCCTCGACCTGACCGCCAAGGTTTGGTGAGGTTGTTTCTGTGAACCCTTTAGGGTTAGGATGCATGATCCGGATGAGAGAGAGTGTTTCCCACGGAAGAAGGAGGTAGGGGTGTATCTTAAGTCTTTCTGCTTAGGACTTCGATTCCCCCTTCACCCCTTCATTGTCGAGATTCTGTGCTCCTTGGAGCTTTCTCTCTGTAGACTTGCTCCTTACTCCTTCCCTCTCCTAGTTGGCTTCATCGATTTATGTGAGCTTTGTGGAGTTTGTCCGATCCTCGGGTTGTTCGGGTTCTTCTTTAGGATAATAGCCGACCCTCGCCGAGTGTGGTATCACATAGTTGCTCGACCAGGTACGAGGCTCATATACGACCTCCTAGTTTTCGACCTTGAGTGGACAACCACCTTCATGCTCGTCACTTTACCTGACCTGGGACCGTTTCTTAATGGCTGGAGTTCTCTGAACCCCAAGATTACGAGGGAGTCTCATCTGTGCTTGGAGCAAGTCAGAGTCGGGTTGTCGCCAAGCGAGGCCTAGGCGGTGAAGACTCTATTGAATCAACCGGGACAAGATAGCTCGATTCATTACTTGCTGGATGATCTCACGATAAAGATCCTTCTATGGTGCCCGGGTAAGGTATTTCGAATCAATATCCTTATCTTTGCCACTCACGGTAATTATCTTCGTTGTCGACAGATATGACCAACAGCAACCGACACAGTGGCGAGTCCAGCCTAGAACTAGTATGGAGGGAGCTGAGTAAGAAGAAAAGGGCGGTTGAGAGGTCAGGCACTCGGAATGATTTATCAAGCGCTTATGTCGTGGGGTCGGATTCTCGGTCACCCCTCCCCGTCCACCAGAGCTCCTCCTCCGAAGAGGGAGAGACCAGGCGGATGTCCATGCCTCCTTCTCGAGCCTCTTCGAGGGAGGCCTCTAGCTGGGCTCCCACGTGGCCCCCCATTCCCCTGGCTTCTGGCATGGTCGGAGCGGCGCTAGTGGTGGTTGACATCGAGTCTACCGAATTCGTCAAGCCGACTGGAGGAGTCGATCAAAAGAGGGAGATGCCCTCTTGCGAGGAGGAGGGGTCTCCGAAGAGGAGGCACGTGGACGAAGAAGACCCATAGGCAAAGGCAAGGGGACTGCTCCCCTTGAGACTCCAGAGGTGATGGAGACACTGTCGATGCCCCAAGGCCCCACGATGCCCCTCATGGATCAGTGGCCATGGGGGGACATCGTTTCATCCACCTCGCTGGTCGGCCCGATTCCTGGGGAGTTCGATCGAGCGTTGATGCTCAATCGGCTCTTGACTCTGTCGTCAGGACCGATCGAAGGTGAGTTTCACCTGCCCCTTCACCATCGACAAGGAGGAGTCGGCCATGATGGACTTCGGGACGACGGCTAGGGTGGTGGAGAACTCGATCTTCCCCAAGGATTCGGAGTTTCTGCAGAAGCTGGACCTTGAGTGGATGACTAACTTCTTCGTTGGGAGTGGGTATCAGGTATGTCGCCTGAGCCTATGTTTTTTGGTACCCAATTTGGTTGACGTTCTTGACTGAACTTCGTTTTATTTGCAGATGTCCGTTCTTGGGGCTGTGTTGCGTCACCAAGCTATCGACTTGATCGACGGAGGTCAGCAGGTGGTAGACGTGGAGCATAGAGACCTCCTTTCCAAAGCACGGGTGAAGGAGGCAGAGGAGGCCCTGGGGAAGACCCTCGCTGACAAATCGGCAGTCGAGTGGGTGACGACAGAGGCTAAGGACAGCCTTTCGTCGCTATCGAACGTTCACAAGTCCGTCAAGCTCTAGTGGCAGACAGAGAGGGCCCGGCTCGAAGAGGATCTTGATGCTTTTAAGAAGGAGATGATTGAGCTTCGGACCAATGTCTTCGACTGTGAGAGGTGGTCAGAGGATAGCAACGTGGAGAAGGCCGAGCTCCAAGCTAAAGTTGTTGGGCTCGAGAAGCCTGCCATAACGGAGAAGACCGAGCTGATGGCTAAAGTCATGAAGGCGATGGAGGCCTTTGCCAATGTTTTGATGTCAGGGAGCGCTCCACCTCCCACTTAGGTCTTAAGCAATCCCTCTGTAACTCCTAATTTTGTAATTTCTTTGATTTGAAATTAATGAAGAAAAACTTTTTGCGAATTTATTTCTTTATCCGAAAAATTTATATTTGCTGCGTGTGTATGGCCCCTCGACAACCTAACTTGAAAGAACATAGAAATCCTTAGGCAAGTTATGTCGTGGATATGTTAGGTGTCTTCACCATGAATCATGCTCTTTTGGTCATATGGTGGTCGTTCGGTAGCGAGGGGCATGTCCCCTTTGACTTACGGCCGACGAAGGTCATTCGATAGCGAGGGGCATGGCCCCTTCGACTTACGACCGATGAAGGTCGTTTGGTTGTGAAGGGCATGGCCCATTCAACTTACGGCTGACGTAGGTTGTTCGATTGCAAGGGTCATGGCCCCTTCGACTTACGGTCGAGGAGGGTAGTTCGGTGGCGAGGGGCATGGCCCCTTCGACTTACGGTCGACGAGGGTCGTTCGGTGGCAAGGGGCATGGCCCCTTTGACTTATGGCCGACGAGGGTTGTTCGGTCGAGAGGGGCATGGTCCCTTCGATTTACGGCCGACAAAGGTCATTCGGTGGCGAGGGGCCTGGCCCCTTCGACTTACGGCCAACGAGAGTGTTACGACTGATGTCAAAGAACGATCTGCTTTACATTCATAATGAACATGTATATGATATAAATTTTCACGTTCCAAGGATGAGAAAGTTCCTTGTCATCTAAAGTAGCGAGCTGGTAGGTGACATGACTGAGTACATCGATCACTGTGTATGACCCCTCCCATTTTGCAGTGAGCTTCCCTGCTTAAGGACCTTGGGAGTGAAAGTGGCCTTGCGTAGCACCAAGCCTTCTATGCAGAAATTGTGTTCGCGGTATTTAGAGTTGATGTAGCATCCCACATGCCCCTTCTGTTCGATGAGGGTCACTGACACCTGTTCACGGACCTTGTCCCCCAGTTGTATGTTGAGCTCGAGGACCTTTGAGTTTCTTTATTCGTTGTAGTGTTGGAGACGAAGTGGTCACTTATCGTCCTCGACGAAGACAGTGGCCTCGCATCCGTAGGCCAGCATAAAAGGTGTTTCCCATGTCGAGGTTTTGTGGGTCGTTCTGTACGACCAAAATATGCCGGGGATCTTGTCCGGCCGAGTTCTTTCAAGCCTGACTATTCTCTTCTGCAGGGGCTCAATGATGCTTTCGTTGGCTGATTCTGCCAAGCCGTTTGACTAGGGATGAGCGACGGAGGCGAAGTGCAGCTTGAACTTCTGCTCTGCACAGAAATATCTGAAGTCGGTGTTGTCGAATGGTATCCTGTTGTCATTTACTATGGATTGTGGGATGCCGAAACGTAAGTCGACGGAATTCCAGATGAAGCTTCATGCCTCCTTCCAGGTGATTCGGGATAAAGGCTCTGCTTCGATCCACTTGGTGGAATAGTCGGTTGCCACTATCAGGTATCTCAGTTGCCCACTTGCTGGTTTAAATGATCCAATGAGGTCTAGTTCCCATTTGACGAATGGAACTGGGCTGACGACGCATCAGATCAGTCGGTGGTGCCGAGTTGATCTTTGAGAACTTTTGGAGGGTCGAGAACCATCAAACGTATTTGACGAAATCATTGAACATTATTCCTCAAGGTTTTGTCTCGCGGCCCTCAAGGCTATGGACTTTCCTCCGCAATGGTTCCCACAGTTTCCCTCGTGGATCTTTTGGATTGTGTGGTGTGCTTCATGCGGGGATGTTCCTATTGGGTCGGTCGGCTTCTTCCCAGTGTTTAGGCAGTAGATGATCAGATCCATCCATGTAGCCTCTTGATCGAGGTTCAGCAGTCCTTATGTCAGCTTCTGGGGGTGGGGAAGACGTTGTACATACATGGTCTGCCGAGCTCTGTGGAGGAGAATGAGGAAAGTTTTGACAAAGTGTCAGCCCTATGATTCTTCGATCGCGGCATGCCATCGATATTCTATCTAAGGGTCGACTGGACCCACCTGTTCGACCCGCCTCTGAGCAGTGGATAGCATGTAGCACGATCACGCCTGTTTCTGATTCCCTCTTGCTCTTCCGACCCCCTCGGGGGTCTGGAATTTGATTATCTAGTGGAATGTTGAGACCACTGCTTCTATGGCATTCAGTAACGGTATTCATATGTTCTTGTTATATGCCAAGTTGATCTTTTCCACCACCATAAAGTTGGTTAGGCGAGTAATTTGTTGAGGATACGTACCGAGGGTCACCGATAAGGTGACGATGCCTGCTATCAGGGGAGTGTGTCTGGTGAACCCCACCAAGGGTCCTGCACTGGGCGTCAACTCTACAGATGAAATTTTCATCCTCTCTAGCGTAGTGATGAAGAGTATGTCGCACGAGCTTCCGTTTTCGACGAGCAACCTTTTCACGGCGATCTCTCTGATCGTGGCCGTAATGACCACGACATCATCGTGCAATAGTTCCATCCCTTCCAGATCTTTATCCGATAAGGAGATAGGAGGCATTGAATATCTGGGGCGCTTTCGCCCCATGGACTCTTTCATCAATCTCCCAGTGTAAGAGCTTTGGAGAGAGGTTGATAGCTTTGGGTGCAGGGGGCCTCCCGTTATCATGTTGATGATCCCAACATTGGGGGATCCTGTGGTAACCTCGGAGGACGTGGTTGGGTGAGTCGCCATAGTCGAGTAGTTCGTTGATGGGGATGTCGACTCGTGGTTTCCTACAGATGGCGCCAAACTGTTAAGGCCAAAATTGACCAGTACAGTTGTCAAGCTGACGGGGACTCAAAGCACTGAGATGGAGCCTTGTCAGTAGTTAATATAGGACCCTTGGTTGGAAGAACCAGAGTCAGATGATTGTAGTCGAGGGTGATACGACCTTCGATCGACCCACAAGTGATCGTTGCGTCAATCGTTCGAGGTTAAAGGGCCAAGCGCTGACCTTCGATGTTGGGTAGAGATCACCGGTCTGCACTACATGGAGTCTTTAGGGGGGTAGGATCTGGGTTCTGACCCAAATTCCATCTGATGCATAAGTTATTAGGGAACTTAAGGAAGAGAGGGAGCTCGGTGTAGCTGAGATCGACCCATGGAGGTTCGTCTCTAGACTAACGACGCAAGCTCGAATGTAGGAATGGTAAAAGCAAGAAGATAGAGTTCTATGTATTAGCTCTCGTGCCTTGAAGATGGAACCCCTTTACCTTTACGTGTCGGCCTCTTTATAGGTAGCTCCCTCTTGATGGGACGTAACACCCCCTCGTTAATTAGGGCATGATCTTCTTCGGGATTCGAGCTAACGACTGCCCATTTACTTGGCCCCATTAACTCTCCCTTGAACGTCGGTGCCAGTCCAACGGTTGTCTGATCTGTTCGTCCGAATCAGTCGTAGCCTGCTTAGAGTGCGGGGTAACGGGTTGCGGATGATAAATGGGCCGGGTATGCGGATACCCAAACCGGGGTTGTATCCGTACACTAACAGTTAGATATTGGTGTTTTAGACAAATATTGTTTTGATGATGATCACAATATTATGGTGTTGCTAATGACTCCCATATTTTAGTCTTATGTTTAATCAAATGAAGAATATCATTTCTGGAGACAAATAGATTGGTGCAAGAATCGACATCAAGGGGAGCATTGCCAAAGCTTAGAACTTGATGAAGGAAAGCTCATCAAGAGGTGCCAAAGTTTGAAAGATGATGTGGAGCATCAATGCATCAAGAGCTTTAAGTCGTAAACTCTAGGATATGCAAAATGTAATCCATGTGATTTCTATTACTTGCATTTCTATTTTTGAGTCTAGGATTTTGTAATGCCATGATAGATGGACTACTTATTCATGCATATGCATTTAACCATCTTAGTGAGCCTTATGATTATCATAGAATCCAACCCAATAGGTTCCTCATGCCATGAACTCCAATTGGAGGCTTTGGCTCTCCAACACCCGACTGCTCAAGGAAGGACATGCGACTGGTGATCATTGGGCGCCTGGCCAGCCTTCTATAGGCGACTGTTGTGCATAGCTCAAGTCGTTTATTTTTGACTCTTTTCTTAAGCTTTTGGTGCAGGTGACTGAAGTCCATTTTACAAGCGCCTGTTTACCATCAAGCGCCTGGCCATTGTTCTACAGTCGTCTATATGCCAAAGTACATAATCTGTCATTTGTTGGCATCACTCCATCTTGTGGCTTAGTCGACTGACGTAGAGTTTACATTCGCCTGTCTTTCTTCAGGAGAATGGGTTTTACACTTCAGTTATCTGAATGCACAAGTGCAAAAGTTGCATTTTCTCAGCTCCAGTCCATCCCATGTGACAGTCGCTTGACAAAGTCTTTACAGGCTCATGAACATTGTACAGGTGCATGTGTAGTCTTCGCAGTCTCATATCCTGGCTCAGATTATAGCCGTAGGGAATAATATAGCCGTTGATCAGTCAACTGTCTATCCTTTTTCAGTCGCCTGTCGATGCCGTAAAATCCCAGAATCTAGCCGTTGCAGAATTTTTTCCTTGACTTCTAGCTTGGGTTTTTTGGGGTTTTAATGGCTTCTTATAAATGGGAATGTGCTTAGTTCATTTAGAACTCTTGGTTGAGGTTGCATATCATTGAGAATCATTAAGCCACTCTTAAACTTTCTCATTTCCCTCTTAGAGCTCTAAATCCTATTCATGCATTGAAGCTAGCTCAAGGGAAATCCTCCAAGTGAAATCTAGCTCATCTCAACACTTGGAGATCCTCTTCCATGCCTTACATACTTCATTGAGTAAGTTCATCTCTTCAATTCATAGGTAAGAGTCATTTGTTTCATTATTTTTCTTGAAACCCTAATTCTCTTTGTGGGAATTAATTACTCTCTTTGTGTGAGTTGGTCACTCTCTTTGTAGAGTTTAACCCTTGTAGTGGTAATTATATCCTTGTGTAGGATAACCCTAATTCTCTGTGTGGGAATTATTTTCTCTCTGTGTGGGAGTTAGACCATTGTGTAGGGTAGGTTGAGTCCTTGTGAAGGGCAAATCACTTGTGTATGGTATCTCTTATGTAGGGATTGTATTCACTACCTTGTGTAGGATCATAGTGAATATTTGGTGTGGCTGGATGTACCCAAATTGGGGACCAGGGTAAAATCCCTTGTGTTTGCGTATGTTTAATTGTGTAGATTAAATTCATCGTGCACTTATAATTCCGCATTTGCAAGTTTAATTTTTAATTACACGATTATTTACATTAATTTATTCACCCCCCTCTAGAGTGTTTATTATTAGTATTGCAAGGCATACACGGTCTTGACAGAGGAGCCACATGGTTGTTTGCTAGCTAGGAATTTATTGAAGAATGAAGCCAAACGAAGCGGTCGTCTGGACCCATCGATGCGACCACGTCGTGAAGGCCAAATTACTGGAAATCATAGTCGTATTTTTAAATGACTATGTTAATCCCCTAACAACTACGTAAAAAGCAATGAAATGGCCAACTGATCGGTTTCCACACAGTCGTTTGGAAATCCAAACGACCCCTTGCCCCAACTTTGCAAAGCCCCCATTCTTAGCCATTAGAGATGACATGACCGTGTCATTCGGTCGTGTTGCCTCCTCTATATAAACCTGGAGCCACATACGGTCGAACTTGCCTTCATTTTTCTTGACTCCATTTTGTTTTTCCCAGCTTCTCTCTACAAAATTCTCCCTCTCCGGTGATCATCAACCCCAGAAACCACCATCACAATTGCCACCTCTCCCTCTTCTCTAGCACCTCCCCCATACCATCACCCTCAATGCCCTGGACACAATATTTCATTGGCCTACAGCTACAGTAGATGACTCCATAGACCCCTCTAGCGCATATCCTGATGCATTCAATGCATCCCAGTTTCGGGTCTTGATCACTAGGATGTGAGCTTTCCCTCGCACTGTGGCAAAGGCATCTTCGATCATTCACCCATCTTTATGCCTAGCCCACCACATCTTAGTGAACACATTATTCTGCAGGGATGAGATGGGAACAGTTGCACGGCCTGAGCTCCTATTCTTATGGGACATGACACAGTCTTGGGTGATGCAACCATTCGGCACCATGTCCCCACGTAGATTATTTCACTCCGGTTCGTGGCTAGCTTCTAGGCTCTTGCGCATTGCTGTAGTCACCATAGGAAAGATTTGTTGTGGCTATTGTATCACTTTGATTGATTGCAACCCTCCTATTTCCGTACAGATCCCTGCCGCTGCAGCCCATGTCCATAGTCCTACTACACTTGACCTCTCAGTTCTTGAAACATGTCCATGATTAGAACAAATCTGAGAGGCCAGTACCTATGGCTACATGAACCAGCACACACTCCATACACAATTCTGCCAAATGCCACTCGTACCCATGTTGAGGCGCTTACCCAATGCTTACTTGACCCTGATCCTACCCTTCCTCCACCTGCACAGCCCAAGCCTGAGCAACAGCCTACCCTTACGGATCCCTCCACTTCCATTACACATGCCACAGCCATACCTGAGGCCACTTTGGAGCCCAGAGTCCCATCCCCACCCTTTATAAATGACACCCAATCATTATAAGGGCACTACCCCTCCTCCTCCTCTCACCACGGAGGAGCGACTCCACATCATAGAGGAGAGCGTTTGTGAGTTGCTGTCCACCATGGACACCACGACATCCACGTTGCACAGCCTACATTCCATGGTATATGACATCTATGATAAGATTTTTGTTGTTGGATTCATCCCCGACACCCGTCCCCAACCACTCCCCCGTATCCCACTATCCACCTCACTGCCACCTCCACATCACTGCCACCTCCACCCCCTGATGGCGGCACCTCCTGATTACTGCATGCATTCTCACCCATATACACATTACCCTCACTTTCACCTCCCCATCACATCTAGTGCACGACATCACATTAGATTGGGGAATACCATACCCTTTCATTTCCCACCCCACCCCCCCTGCACACTTCCTCTCAGATTATCACTTCACATTTTCGCACTGAGGACACTGGTCATTTCCAGCTTGGGGGAGGAGAATTCCATGCTTCTTTTTCTTTTTCATTTTTTATTTTCATTTTTTCAACCTCAACTTTCATGTTTCTATCCATATGTTTATATAGCCTTTCCCTCTTCTTTTTATGTTCCATGCATCATGTTTTCTTCATTTCTATATGCATTCAAAAAAAAGCAAAAACCAAAAAAAAAAAATAATACTTGCATCACATCATGCATCATGCATCTTCCATGCATTGTATGTAAATATATGTTGGAGAATCTTATGAAATCAAGCTCTATATGCGTGGTTTATTGAATGGAATTTCATTTTCGATCTTTTACGCTCGATTTCCTCGATGTCGATCTGAGTATATAATTAGGATATGTTTTTAGTTCAGATCCCATTTAATATGCTCGTTATTCCCATTCTCATAATCTCTAGGATAGAAGTACTTGAAACTGACCTAGGTTGGATTTTCCTTAGGAAATTACTTTATGCATGAACCATAGAATTGATAGTTGAGTATAATGGTTTAAAATCATTCGAGACCTGGATAACGACATAATAACTAGTACTGAGGAGTGATTTCGCATTACATATTCATGCTAGCGAAAAGAAAAAAATAAGAAAAAGAGAAAAAGGAGAAAAGTAAAAAAATGTATATATGAAAAAAGAATAAGACATGCACCATCCCCCAGCGGCACTAAGTAGCCCGATCCCCATGCCTCAGGAAGCATCAGGGCCTCGTGTCGAAAGATTTAGCTTGGGGGAGTGCATGGGAATAAGGATTATATTTGGTTTGAGCTAGTAGGTCCGAGTGGGCCTTTTTGGCCTGATGCCCTAATGTCATCTGACTTCGGAGTCAACGACCCAACGCTCCTTACACGAACCGATTAGAATCTGAATGAATAAAAAGAAAAAAAAGAGAGAGAAAAAGAAGAAAAATGTAAGCATGAATAAGATTTGTGAATTCACGAGTCAAGGAATGTCGATGTGTTGTGAGAGTCACTTTCTCGATAGATCAATAACCCATTATCTGATACTTATCTTTTCCTCGACCATCGCATAACTTCGATCCATATTCCTTTATCATAAGGATGCGATTGAGGAAATATCCTAAAACTTGAGCGCAATCATAACTTAGTATATTATTTGGCGATTCGAGCTAGAAACAAAATTCTAGGATTATATTCTAATCGATGAAAAGGAATTAGCGCGCTTCATTTCCATGAATTTGAGATTTCCATTCGTCCATGTATATATGCCCGATTATGTAAAATTCTCAAAGTCATTCCATTATGTGCTTGCTTGCTTGCATTCCTCCAAACTTGTCACGTCCCACTTCCCATTATACTTGGGAGCGAGGACGCGAGCGGGTCCGCATGGGCTGGAGCCGTGAAGCTCCAACCCAATAAGCGTCTGTGAGTAAACCATAAGCAAGTCCTTGCATGCAAACTTAGAACAAATATGATTTCATTATTATTACATCAATGTCCAGATTTACAAGTACACAAATAAGGCCTAGCATGGACATTTGAAACAGAAACACCACCAGAATTACACCTGAATACAATTAATACAAATATTAAACTTTAGCGACGTTGCGAATGCTCGTTGTTCTTCAGCAGGGGATCTCGTACTCCTGGTCAGCTAGCTCAGCTTCAAAGTATGCTCCTCGGGAAAATCTGTCTAACACCCGTATATTCCACAAGGTAGAAAACAAGGAATATACTTCAGCGAGGGTCGCTCGGCAAGATTTAAAACATTAGTAGAAAAAGACCCTCGGTAAGGTTTTCAAAATCAAAAACATTACATAATATGATTACAGAAATTAAAGCATGGTAGCGTAGTGTGCAAAGTAATAATCATGGAAAGTGTAGTGTGCAAAGCATTGGCATGGCAAGTGTCGCGTGTAAAGTAACAACATTGCATGTGTAGTGTGCAAAGTAAATGGCATGGAAATTCTATGAAAGATGACAACATGGCATTGTTATTAAAAGGAAGATAACAACAATTTAAATGTTAAACAGTTGGCAGACTAATTAAAGGAAAGCTGTAGCAGTTTTAAATGTTAACATGTTTGATATGTCCATTTCAATATATTTCAATGGTGTGTGCAAGTTCGTGACTAAGGCCCCCGTCGTTAGACGGCTAGTAAGTGAATCCACCTTCAAGTGCCCCTGAAGTTGACCCGTTTACTACCGGCTAGTGCCCGGGAACCCAACCCCACCCCAAGTGTACTTTGTCTGGACCATGAGCTAGATAGACCAACCGAGCCATCAGGAGTTATAATGCTGGCACACGCCAGAGTAGCCAAACAGGTCATTTTGTTCTATGATTTACCAAACAGGCCGCATGTTCAATGATTTGCCAAACAGGACGCATGTTCAATGATTAATAGGCCGCATGTCTATGATTTGCCAAACATGCCACATGTTCTATGATTTGACTTCTGCAATTTACAAGGTACTTATTAATTATGATGTCCCCACACACAACAGGGTTTGATCTCGTCAACTAATTTAATGAAGGTGTCCACACGGATGCACACACAAATTTCTATCACAAAATACACGGAAGAAAACACAAGTAGCCAGGTGTCACATTTGGATGAAACAATAGTTGTAATATGAAGAAAAGTGCACACTGGCATATCATGATATCTCGGGTTAATCAATTAGTGTAACGCTTATAAGATTTGCAAAAATGTACACTTGCCTGTTTCTGGTGTCGACGAGTTCGTATGGAGGGCGCGGATTTATTTGCGAAATCGGGTTTGTGAAATTAAGCTAAAGCCTTAAGCTCAAAAGAATACTACTCCATTATCCAATACTAACATATCCTAATTACTTATAAATATATTACGGTCTGATTTACAAAGACATGCATTAACTAATTGTAAATAAAATTATGCATAACTAATAATTTTAAGTATATACTGAAGTTTATACCCTAGCATAATAAAACTAATATTAAAACTCACTTACAGCTAGGGGTGGCAAAATGCACCCGAACCGAACCGACCCGACCCGACCCGACCCGAACCCGGCTCCTTTAACCGGGTATGGGTAGAGGTATATCTGGGTCGGGTAGAATTCGGGTCAACCCGACTGACCCGGATAAAATCCTGATCGGGTGCGGGTTTAACCCGTCAACCCGGGTTGACCTGGTTTCTACCCGTTTTTCGTAACATATATATATATATATATATATATATATATATATATATATATATATATATATATATATATATATATAATACATTAGCATAATAACAAGTCTGTAATTTGGTCTTCTGGTTAGTCGGTGCGAGTTGTTTTCGGATATTGCCTGGAGATCACGGGATCAACTACTTGCACCTCCCAATATTTTTCGATTTAATTCAGCCTTTACTAGCAGTAATTAGTAAATGTATTTAAAAATTGAAAGTCTTTCATAACCACCAAGCAACCTATGAGCAGTTGGCTAGTGCATTGAAGGCTGGGGCATTGAACCTGCTCGAGCAGGTCACGAGTTCGAGCTCTCCCCTATGCAATTTTGCTGCAAAAAAATCAAGTTTTAAAGAAACCCGGGTCGGGTTCAGGTGACCCGGGTTATTACCGGGCCGGGTTCGGGTTTCATGATCCTGACCCGAATTTAATCTGGGTCGGGTTTACCCCTATCCGGGTCGGGTCAAACCCGACCCGACCCGGACCCGACCCGACCCGACCCGTTTGCCACCCCTACAGTTACAGTAGCTACTATATACTAACAGTGCCTAACTTTATCATGATATAAATCATCATCAATCAATGTAGGCATTTGTACTTACGTGTCCCTCTTCATTGTGACGTCCCTGTCAGCAAGAGTAGTGAAGATGACATCAAGTGGCAGCGGTGGAGGGGCAGCGCGCGGGGCTTAGGGCAGAGGGATGATGGGAGTCGACAGCTTGGAAGGCTGCTTCGGAGGTCAGGGATGATGGGTTGGTGGCGATCGGAGACTATGATGGCGAGACGGTCGGCGAGACGGTCGGAGGTGCCGTCGATGACTCCAGGGGAGATGGCAGTGTTGGGCTTGGAAATGGTGGGTGAACGGCGGTGTCGATGTCGAAGGAGGGTGGCAGCGTAGCAATGGGTCACCGGCTGGCAGTGGTGCGATGGTCAGCCATGCAGATCGACTGCAGGGCGAGCACAGCTTGTTGTCGAAGCTTATCGACGAGGTTGCGATTTCCGTTCGCTCGGGTGAAGGAGTGTCTGTGCTTCGTTCGATGTTGGGGTCTACGGGCTCGGAGCTGAGGTGGTCGAAGGCTTGCGGAAGGCGGAGACGGTGGATGGTCGAAGGGTGAAGTGGCAGATTACTGGCGCAGGGAGCTGCAGACGAGAGGGGGAGGCATATGCTAGTTTCGAATAGGGGGAGTAGAGCACTGTAGGCGGAGTACGGTCTCAGACGGTGCGACAGGCGGAGCAGCAAACAGAAGGTGGCAATATTGACGGCGGGCGAGCATGGCTGGAGGCACGGCGGGGGTAAGGCACAGTCGAGGGAATGAGAAAGAGAGGGCATGGGCTGCCCTATTTCGAGATGGAAACCGAGGAGGGGTCGATGAAGGGGCTGAGAGCACAGGTCGATGGAGTTGTTGCCTTGGTCGACGGCGTTGGGCGTGCGGTCTGAGATGGCGGCCTGCCTGGGATTGAGGGGCTGATGGTGTTGAGAGAGGAGGTGGGCTTCGGATTGGCGCCAGAGGCTAGGACAGAGAGGAGTCGGAGAGGGGAGATGGTGCGTGGCCTGTCGGGGAGGCGACAATGTTTTATTTTCTCTACTTATCTATTTCTTTTTGTTTTATTTTTTTTATTTTACTCCTCTATCATGCTAACAATTCCATCGTAACTCTATTCTTCTTTGCATGTACACGAGATCGACGGTGGATCCAGAGGATATTATATTTGATCCGGAGATCGAACGTACTGATAGGAGGCTCAGAGGCCGAGAAAAGGCTCAATACAGAGGATACTTGTATGAACCACCCAGAGACACCGGAGGAACTAGCGGCATGTATGGCGAGGATTATATCCATCAGAGATAGGCTTCGGCCTAAGACTTCCTCCACTACCTCTTCCATCGCTATGCCGGAGTTGGTAGCGGATAAGAATTTTGAGCTCAAGACGGGATTAGTGGTCTTAATGAAACAAGACCCATTCCATGGGAACTCCCATGAGAATCCACATTATCACATCCAGCTATTCTTATCCAAGTGCGCCACCTTTCAAATGCCGGGTGTCTCCGCCGATGCGATCCGTTTGAGACTCTTCCCCTTCACCCTCAGAGACAAAGCTTTGTATTGGCTGAGGACGGAGGCGGAAGGCATATTCACTACTTGGGATGAGTTGGCTAGTGCCTTTGTTGATAAATTCTACCCGCCATCTAAGACGGTGAAGATTAGAAGTGCACTCATGTCCTTCAAGCGAGGACCGCAGGAGGCCACTCGGCCCAGTAACATATGTCACTCGGCCGAGCAAAGACTCTACTCGACTGAGTGGAGTACCAATCAGGGAAGTTTCTGCAGACCGACTCTCTGTCATTTTCTATGAATTTTAGTCTTAATTGTCACTCGGCCGAGTGAATCAAATACCCTCCAGTGCTCAAAAATTGCTGAGTGGCTGAGCCACTCGGCCGAGTGAGCTCGTCACTCGGCCGAGTCGCAATACTCCTATGTAAGCCCTAGGCGTTGCGCGAATTTCGAAAACGCGAAAATTTCCCAAAACCGTCGCCAGCGCCCGAGCCCGCTTCAACTTCCTTCGCATAATTCGCCGCTTCTGACGCCCGAGCCATCGTTGTGCCACCGGCCGACGACCCCCACCGGTCGCCGACGATGCCCCTCTGTCGTTCCTCTCCGGCGCCGCCTCCCTCACCGCCGTTCACCCGCAATACACCCTAAATTCCTCATTTCTCCTCATTTCTCCCGATTTGTATGCCTGTTGCGTCCCAAATTCAAATCAACTCATATATATATATATATATATATATATATATATATATATATATATATATATATATATATATATATTTGTCACCCTTTATCTTCCCCATATATATTGATTATTATTGGCTGATTTTATCGTTTGTGTTTTAGGCTAGCTTGAGGGAGCTTTGGGAGTTTTTTCACGCATAGGGAGCCTTGCGGAGGAGACGTATCTTCGCACACATTGCTGATTGCTCTCGCGGCGTGCTCAAGTACACTCGTTTCATTATTTAGCATGTCGCATTTCATTTTTTAGGGGGCACGTCTCGCGGCACACATACCGCCATGCCTTAGGCCATGCACTCGGGGTCCCGCTTCCAATCGAAAGAGACCAGCTGATCTTGGTCCCTCTTCCGCTAGGGCAGAGTCCCCGCCACCTCGTCCACCCCCACCTACACAGCCGCTCCCTACCGATCCCATCCCGACACAGGCACCACCTGCTCCCGCCGTCGGGCCGATGGGGATTACGTTTTGAGATGACACACACCGTGCCAGATTCGAGCGTATCTGCCATCGCTCGATAGTACCTTCTAGGTTTGCACACCTAGCCGACCTAGACCACCTAGGGGTACTTGAGGGGCTTATCACGTTGTACGACAACGTGAGATGGCACGACTTTCTGTCGGTGTCGGTGGGTACTTACATCCGTCCGACATTAGAGATCCTTAGTTCCATTGACCGGACCCCTGGAGGATGCTCCTTCTGTTTGATGGATCGAGAGTGCGAGATCACTCTCGACATGCTTAGAGCATTCTTCCAGTGGCCCACTGTCCCTGACCTACACCGCGCTTACGCTCCCACGCACATTCCACCCCCGTCGTTTGACACTCACGCCTTCTGGACACGGATCACGGGACATCTCCTTATGGCATTCTCCACCCCTTCCAGTAGGGCTAATGCATCAGCTATTGTCCACCCCTGCCTCCGCATTGCACATGGCCTTATGGAGACTACTTTTCTTACGAGGTACGAGCCCGGGATGCTATCTACGCCACAGCTCTACATGCTCTATGCGATGACACGCCCTAGGGTCCTAGATAGGGGTAGTGATGATTTGGTCCCCGCCATCGAGATCGATATTGCCAGTTGGTTTTTGGACCGCATCATTATTTCTGTGAGTGCTCGTTCACCTATCTGTTGCGACGGTCTGATCACCCTCTTGGCCCTTATGACCGGCGTTGACCTTCCTGATGACTTGCGTAGACCATCGGGACCCACCTCACTTTCGATAGATGTCATGACCCGGATGAGGATGCTTCATCCTCATGGTCAGCATCACTGGGTTTGGCTGCACGGTCCCCACAGCACGGATTACATGATTCTCCCGAGCCCTGCTCGGACACATATTGGACCAGACGGCGGAGACTGGATTCCAGCGATGGATCTCCTTATCCCCGTCGCCTACGTGCTTGAACCCGAGGATGCTCAGCAGGAGCCCCTCTTTCCACCCGTTGACCCCATGATCCCTCAGCCTGCTCCTACCCTGTTTGCAGCTCCCGACACCTCTGTCCACACGTCTATTAGTGTCGGGAGCACTTTAGCTGAGGCGTCCACCACCACCACCACTGTGCCTATTTCTGCTGAGCCCATTACCATGCTGAGTCCCGAGCGTCCTCCTACCATTATTGAGAGCGGCGAGTCCTCTTTCACCTCCACAGTAGAGACCCTATCCTGATTGTTGTTCTCGACTCCTGGGGAGTCATCTTTTGTGCCCTTCACGGCCTCCCCAGCCGTCGACTTCTCGGTCTCCAC